>JABLUY010000004.1:238140-315427 GCA_013306675.1 Thraustochytrium sp. TN22 | reverse complement strand
ATCACGAAGGAAGGAAGGAACTCACGAAAGCTCCGTCAGCGCGCACTGGCCGCTCCCCAGGGCGACCGCCAGCGACCCAGCGCCCTCTGAGCCGATCTTGTTGCCTCGAAGACTGTGTCGATGCAATGTGGTCGTGAGCCCGCTGACTGCTGGCGGCTTGCCTCGGCGAGGCCCATCTCAAAGTCAAGCCGGCTGGCCGCGCGGCCGTCCAAGAACATGTGCGGACCTGCGCGCTCCGACCGCGCCGCTCTCCGCCCGTGCCACCGGCGCAAGAGACCGCGCATCACGAAGGAAGGAAGGAACTCACTCCAGCGACGTCAGTGCGCACTGCCCGCTCCCCACGGCTCCCGCCAGCGACCCAGCGCCCTCTGAGCCGATGTTGTTGTTGTAAAGTCTGTGTCGATGCGATGTGGTCGTGAGCCCACTTGCTGCTGGTGGCTTGTCTCGGCGAGGCCCATCTTCAGCCGGCTGGCCGCGCGGCCGTCCGGCAACATGGGCGGACCTGCGCGCTCCGACCGCGCCGCTCTCCGCCCGAGCCACCGGCGCAAGAGACCGCGCATCACGAAGGAAGGAAGGAACTCACTCCAGCGACGTCAGCGCGCACTGGCCGCTCCCCAGGGCTCCCGCCAGCGACCCAGCGCCCTCTGAGCCGATGTTGTTGTTGTAGAGACTGTGTCGATGCGATGTGGTCGTGAGCCCGCTTGCTGCTGGTGGCTTGTCTCGGCGAGGCCCATCTTCAGCCGGCTGGCCGCGCGGCCGTCCGGCAACATGGGCGGACCTGCGCGCTCCGACCGCGCCGCTCTCCGCCCGAGCCACCGGCGCAAGAGACCGCGCATCACGAAGGAAGGAAGGAACTCACTCCAGCGACGTCAGTGCGCACTGCCCGCTCCCCACGGCTCCCGCCAGCGACCCAGCGCCCTCTGAGCCGATGTTGTTGTTGTAAAGTCTGTGTCGATGCGATGTGGTCGTGAGCCCACTTGCTGCTGGTGGCTTGTCTCGGCGAGGCCCATCTTCAGCCGGCTGGCCGCGCGGCCGTCCGGCAACATGGGCGGACCTGCGCGCTCCGACCGCGCCGCTCTCCGCCCGAGCCACCGGCGCAAGAGACCGCGCATCACGAAGGAAGGAAGGAACTCACTCCAGCGACGTCAGTGCGCACTGCCCGCTCCCCACGGCTCCCGCCAGCGACCCAGCGCCCTCTGAGCCGATGTTGTTGTTGTAAAGTCTGTGTCGATGCGATGTGGTCGTGAGCCCACTTGCTGCTGGTGGCTTGTCTCGGCGAGGCCCATCTTCAGCCGGCTGGCCGCGCGGCCGTCCGGCAACATGGGCGGACCTGCGCGCTCCGACCGCGCCGCTCTCCGCCCGAGCCACCGGCGCAAGAGACCGCGCATCACGAAGGAAGGAAGGAACTCACTCCAGCGACGTCAGTGCGCACTGCCCGCTCCCCACGGCTCCCGCCAGCGACCCAGCGCCCTCTGAGCCGATGTTGTTGTTGTAAAGTCTGTGTCGATGCGATGTGGTCGTGAGCCCACTTGCTGCTGGTGGCTTGTCTCGGCGAGGCCCATCTTCAGCCGGCTGGCCGCGCGGCCGTCCGGCAACATGGGCGGACCTGCGCGCTCCGACCGCGCCGCTCTCCGCCCGAGCCACCGGCGCAAGAGACCGCGCATCACGAAGGAAGGAAGGAACTCACTCCAGCGACGTCAGTGCGCACTGCCCGCTCCCCACGGCTCCCGCCAGCGACCCAGCGCCCTCTGAGCCGATGTTGTTGTTGTAAAGTCTGTGTCGATGCGATGTGGTCGTGAGCCCACTTGCTGCTGGTGGCTTGTCTCGGCGAGGCCCATCTTCAGCCGGCTGGCCGCGCGGCCGTCCGGCAACATGGGCGGACCTGCGCGCTCCGACCGCGCCGCTCTCCGCCCGAGCCACCGGCGCAAGAGACCGCGCATCACGAAGGAAGGAAGGAACTCACTCCAGCGACGTCAGTGCGCACTGCCCGCTCCCCACGGCTCCCGCCAGCGACCCAGCGCCCTCTGAGCCGATGTTGTTGTTGTAAAGTCTGTGTCGATGCGATGTGGTCGTGAGCCCACTTGCTGCTGGTGGCTTGTCTCGGCGAGGCCCATCTTCAGCCGGCTGGCCGCGCGGCCGTCCGGCAACATGGGCGGACCTGCGCGCTCCGACCGCGCCGCTCTCCGCCCGAGCCACCGGCGCAAGAGACCGCGCATCACGAAGGAAGGAAGGAACTCACCCCAGCGACGTCAGCGCGCACTGGCCGCTCCCCAGGGCTCCCGCCAGCGACCCAGCGCCCTCTGAGCCGATGTTGTTGTTGTAGAGCCTGTGTCGATGCGATGTGGTCGTGAGCCCGCTTGCTGCTGGCGGCTTGTCTCGGCGAGGCCCATCTTCAGCCGGCTGGCCGCGCGGCCGTCCAAGAACATGTGCGGACCTGCGCGCTCCGACCGCGCCGCTCTCCGCCCGAGCCACCGGCGCAAGAGACCGCGCATCACGAAGGAAGGAAGGAACTCACTCCAGCGACGTCAGCGCGCACTGGCCGCTCCCCAGGGCTCCCGCCAGCGACCCAGCGCCCTCTGAGCCGATGTTGTTGTTGTAAAGTCTGTGTCGATGCGATGTGGTCGTGAGCCCACTTGCTGCTGGTGGCTTGCCTCGGCGAGGCCCATCTCAAGCCGGCTGGCCGCGCGGCCGTCCGGCAACATGTGCGGACCTGCGCGCTCCGACCGCGCCGCTCTCCGCCCGTGCCACCGGCGCAAGAGACCGCGCATCACGAAGGAAGGAAGGAAGGAACTCACTTGAGCGACGTCAGCGCGCACTGGCCGCTCCCCAGGGCTCCCGCCAGCGACCCAGCGCCCTCTGAGCCGATGTTGTTGCCGAAAAGACTGTGTCGATGCGATGTCGATGCGATGTGATCGTGAGCCCGCTTGCTGCTGGCGGCTTGCCGAGGAGCGCTTTTCCAAAGAGGCAGGCCAGCTATGATCTGGCCGCCCGAATTGCTCGCGACAACTGCGGACTAGAAGGATCCGGTCGCGCTGTTCGTGGCACCACCACCTACTTGAGCTCCACGATGGAGGAGCCATGGACTTCCAGAACTTGCGCCAGTACCTCGGCTCCTGCGGGGCCGAGCCTAGCACCGTAAAGGCTGTACAGTTTTCATTCGCCAAATTAGTCCCTTCCACCATCCCATAATCCTTTCGAACGTACTTAATCTTCGTCGCGCCGCCTTTGATGTCCTCGATTGCCTTATCAAGGCGAGAGTTGCCGGTGCGGGCCTCGCCGTCAGCGTTCTCCGGCTCATGCACCACACCGTGCCTTGCCTCCTCATGTTCGTCTTCTTGCTCCAGCTGCAGCGGGTCCTGCTCATCCTCGCGGTCCGGCTCCTGGTCCGCGCCCCCCTCGTCGCGCCATTCCTCCCTGTCGTCCCCTCTCGGCTCCTCTCCGCGCTGCGTCCTCCCGCTCCCCTCCTCGCCGGCGCCTGCGGCCCCGCCGCCGTCCTCCCCCAGGTCCCTCTCCGCCCTCGTCTCGCCCGCCTCTTGTGCGCGGCTGTCGCTGCGCCGCGCGCCCCCGAAGATCCTGCTCCACATGATCCCGCTGCGCCGCTCTTCGCCCGCGCGCTCCCGCTCGCCCGCTCGCCGCTCGCCGCCTCCGCGCCGCGCGCCTGCCGCTGCCCGCCGCTCGCGCGATCCCGGTCTGCCGGGTCTGGGCGCTCGCCCGAATCGGAGCGGCACGTGCCGGAGCCGAGCTGGCGGCAATGCACCGTGACGAGCGGCGCGGCAGGGAGTCAGGGAAGGGAATCAAGAAGGGCGCCGCGCACTGGCAGGACTCGGAGGGCCGGAGTCGGATGTACTTGAGCGCGGCAGGCGGTGGCGCTGACCGGAACCCACCCTCTGCGACGTGCTGGCCTGTGCTGGCTCGCGCTGGCCTGCGCGTGCAGTGCCGGTTGATAAGTTAGTTGCGAGAGCCGAGAAGGAGTAGTGTCACTGCACAGCTAGCTGGCTGCTGGCCGGTGGGCGGAACCGGTACGGGTACGGTACCACGTACCCTGAAAGTAGTAAGCAAGAAAGTAAAAGGGAAGCAGCGAGCGCGACGAAACGAGGGCACAGCGCGCGCAGCCGCAGCGGAGTCGGACCGTGCTGGCGTGCACTGCAACCGGCCGTGCCAGCCAAAGCCTGGCAAAAGGAGCCACTTTTGGCTCGTCGGTCACTGCATGCAAGGGCTTAGGGCTACCCACTCGAAGCGTACCCGTGCTCAGCTGGCCTCGCGCAGCGTAGCACTGCACCATGGTGAGGTACGCACGGACAGAGAGGAACAACTTGAACATGCGGCGGAGCCTGTCGCCGCGGCGCAGTACGGGCAGCGTCAGCGTGGACTTTCTATGACCTTTCGCTGGGCGCTCGCCCGAATCGGCGCGTGCCGGAGCCGAGCTAGCGGGCACGCGCGGCGGCGGCAGGGAAGCCTTGGAAGGGCGCCGCGCAGGACTCGGAGGGCCGGAGTCATATGTACCTGAGCGCGGCAGGCGATGGCGCTGACCGGAACCCACCCTCTGCGACGCGCTGGCCTGTACTGGCTCGCGTTCAATGCGCTGGCCAGCGCGTGCCGTGCCGGTCGGTAAGATAGTTGCGGGAGACGAGAAGCAGTAGTCTCACAGCTGGCTGCAGCCCGGTGGGCGGAATCTACTAACCTTGGAACGGGTACCACTGCATGGAACTTGAAGTTGAACAACACAAATGTCCCCTGGGGCCCCGCGGCTCTCGCGCTCAGGGTCCCCAGCACCTCGCCCAGCGAGCCGGGCAGCGCTTTGTCCGGTTCGATCCATTCTCCGTGCGCAGCCTTTCAGGATCAGGATTGCATTCATTGGCCCGCGGGTCGCTTCGCGCAGCTTCGTGTCGTCGCCTGCTCCGCAGCCAATCCTGCCGGTGGAGTCATCGCAAGAGGTCGCCCAGGCACCAAATACCGCCGAAAGTGCAGGCAGTGCATGCAGACGCTTGAGGAGCAGACGAAGCTCCACATTCAACTTGATGGACGAGCGCAAGCTCCTGTCGGCCAACAAGCGAGACCGCTCGGATCAACTCGAGAAAGATCTGACGGAGGCCAACGTGTCAGCAAAGGCCGCCGCGAAGGAGGCAGGAGATGAACTGCCACGACGAGAGCAGTACGCGCCAGCTGCAGCGACCACCAGCTACCCTTGCAGGCCGGCGCTGGCAAGCTCGCGTGCATCGCGCAACCTACTGGCCGCAGAGGACGAGGCTGTGCCTCTTCGATAAATTGTAGTGGTGGGGGGGTGGGGGTAGATACCACCATACCACTGGGGATTGAAAGTGCGCGCAACGTGAACGTGTGCACAACACCCTACCGCGGCAAGCTCGGACGTGAAATGCCCTTGGGGGTTGCTGGCGTGCTGCAGCCGCTGACTGACGGACGGTTGGTGCATCAATGCAAGCTTCATGACTGATGGTGCCAGATGACCACGTTGGCGCTTCTTCAGGTTTCCCGTTCGGAGCTGCCAGCACGTCTGCGCACATGACGACTCTCATGCTCGGATGGTTGCGTTGAGCAAGAATCGCAACAGTTGTGCTCTCCGGAACTTCAAGCATCTCTCACCGGCTGCCCGACTTGTTCCAGCAAGCAAGGCCTTTCTTCTGCAAGCTGTGAGCCAGCCGCGTGGCTTCTCGTTCCCTGCGCAAGGCTACGAGCGATGGCGCATCCTTCCGTTCGTGAGTTAGCGAGTGTCTCATGGTCAGTTTGCATCACCAGCTCGTCTTCCGTACACTGTGGCCCAAAGAGGCCACGAAATCCGTACCCGCGCGGTGCTACGCGGCGAGCTTCCCAGTGGCGTTTCTCCCCCTCCCGACTGGAGGCCTCGCCGCTTCGCGATGGAGGGGGAAAGGCGCCGTCTCAACGACCGCCGCGCGCCAGCTCTTGACAGTGAATGAGGTGTGCGCCGTGATTTTATGCGTCGAAACGGCTCTTGCACGGCTCGCACTTCCGGTCAGCGGTCAATCGAGGAGCACATTGGCGGCGCTCGCCGAAGTCGATTAGACGCCGAGCCAGTTGGCCAGGCCACAAGGCCACGGGAAGGGGGCAGCGCCAGCGCGCAAGGCCGCATCGCAAGCGCAGGCCTCGCAAGCGCCTCGCGCGTGAATGCGCGGCGGCTGCCGCCCGGCCTCGCACGCGGAGCGGAGAAGCAGAGCCGGTCCATTCCGGTGGCGCGCGCTCGATGAAGACCGGCACAGACGCCCGTCGGGCGAGCAGCAGCAGCGCCGGATGCAGCGGCGAAGCGCTGCGCGCCTCCGTGCTCGTGGCGTTGCAAGCGCCGCCCAGGAAAGGGTCAACCACGGAGCTGCTGGCGCTCGACCAGCTGCCGCTCAACGCCAGCGTCAAGGTCATCAAAATCGGGCGGGACGACAGCGTGGACACGGCGGACGCCGACCTCATCGTGTCAGACAGTGGCTTGCTTGCCGAGGGCATCTCGGACACCCCCGTTTTCGTCATGATTCAGGACGAGGGCCAGATCTCGTCCTGCCTCGGCAAGGGCGCCGCGGACGTCATGCACGATATGGTGGACCCAC
The DNA here is from genome assembly GCA_013306675.1 of Thraustochytrium sp. TN22. Lineage (NCBI taxonomy): Eukaryota > Bigyra > Thraustochytrida > Thraustochytriidae > Thraustochytrium > Thraustochytrium sp. TN22. The sequence continues at coordinate 308,858 of JABLUY010000004.1, read as the reverse complement.
GTCTCTTCACCCGGCGCGTCGGCAATCTGCTCCGCCGCCTGTCTCTGGAGCGCAGGCATGGCTATGCCAAGTTGGTACGGCGCCAGTCGTCCCTGGCCGCGGAGCTCGGCGCCAAGACGTCCAGCGACAAGTTCAGCGCGAGTGCCCATGTGGCGCGGCGCACGGTTGACGGCGCGCTCCAAGCGGCGTTCATACACATTTTGGGGAGCGACTACAAAGAGGAGCGCCACGTCTCACCAGGTGACTTTGAGAAGGAGGAGGAGGGAGGCGAAGGGGAGGAGGACCAGGTGTTTTTCGAGGAGGAGGAAGGGGAAACGGGGGAGGAAGAGGCCGACATGAAGAGTGCGCGCGCCGGACCCGCAGACCTTGCCGCCGAAGCATCTGACTCGCATTGCGCGCTCCTCCGGGCCGCTCCGTCGATTGTCGAGGGCGGGCAAGAGCAAACTGCCGAGGACGAGCAGCAACCGCAGGTGCAGCGTGAGCTGCTGCAGGAGCAGCTGCAGGAGGAGGAGGAAGGAGAGGACAAGGTAGAGGACGTCTTGCTGATACCAGCGTTGTCGCACAGTTCAGACGTGAGCAGCAGCATGAGCTCCCGGGACGACTTCGTCCGCGCCACATACCAGTCCTCCCAGCAGGAGACCGAGCTGCACTACTTGCGACGCAAGTCGGTCAAGCTGCAGTACCAGCTATCGCTGCAAAAGGCGGAGGCGCAGCGATGGCTTCGCACGGAGGAACTTGTGCAGCAAGTTCGCTCCGAGCTCGGCAAGGTGTCGGACCTGCTACATAGCGAGGAGGTCAGCAGGGGCACTGTGCCGACCTGCGAGGACACCAACCTGTTTGACACGATGCGCGAGATCCAGCGGCTCGTTGCCAGGCAGCACGGCGACTTCGAGAACGTCGAGGTGGACCAGAGCACGCGCAAGTGGCTCGACGACACCTTTCACTCGCAGCATACGGGCATTGATCTCGGCCAGCAGGCATCGTCGACCAAAGGGCACGGCCACGAGCAAGCAGACGCCAATGATGATGCCAACAGTGACCGCGACCGCGCTGATGCAAGCGGGGATCAGGACCTGGACGGCTCCTACTATGGCGCAGCGGAGCCGGGCGGCGCCAAGCAGGGGGAGAGCTGCAGCGCGGATAGCAGTGGGAAGGATCTAGACCGCGAGGGTGCGCTGGAGCCCAGCAGCAGCTTCGAGTGTGCCAGCGTGACACCTCTGAGCCCTCAATCCGTTTCGAGCCTGGGCCTGGGTCTGGTCCGCAGCAAGAAGAACCCCTCCGTCTCCTCTGTCATTGGCGATCCCAGCAGCCCGCCACCCGTGGTGGACATGGTTCGTCCGCTGTCGCCAAGCGGATCACTCAGCGGCACACACCGCCTGTCGCTGCACACGTGCACCAACCGCGGCTGGACCCGGGTCTTTCGAGCCGTGGAACGTAGCTTCGAAGACTCACAGCACATGGCACATGGGCTCAGGTGCGAGTGCAAGGATGACGATGAAAGCGACGACGACACCCGCAGCGTTGACTTCCCTCAGGCTGGTTCCGCCCTCCTGGTGCGCCTGGTGCTGGAGAACGAGTCAGAGTGGGACGTCTGGAAAATCGGCGAGGTGCAGATGATGGCGGAGGCCTTCGAAATGCTCATGCAGTTCGGCATGCGCGACGTCTTTGGCGTTCCGCAGACCGCCTTCCGCTCCTTTTACACGCTGCTCACCAAGGCGTACCGCAGCAAGAACCCGTACCACAACCTCTTCCATGGCTTTGACGTCATGAAGACCACCTACCTGCTCCTTGAGGTGTGCGCGCTGGGCCACGGCGTGCCGAACCTGTCGGGCTACTCCGTGCTCATCGCCGCGCTCGGTCACGACGTTGGCCACCCCGGGCTCAACAACGTCTTCCAGATCAAGGCTGGCACCGATCTGGCGCTGCGCTACAACGACGATTCGGTGCTGGAGAACTTCCACGCCGCCTCGGTCTTTCGCATCATGCGCAAGAGCGGCGACGAGATGTACGGAAACCTAGATGCCGTGGGCCGCCGCGAGATGCGCAAGATTGTCGTCGAGTCTATCCTGGCCACCGATGTGAGCAAGCACGTGCGCCTGCTCAAGGAAGTCAATGAGGGGAGCACGGACCACCTGCTCCAGCTCAAGCTGTTGCTCTGCGTCGCGGACGTATCCAATCCAATCAAGCCAACACGCATCGCCGAGGCGTGGTCCACGCGGGTTGTCGACGAGTTTTTCCTTCAGGGCGACGAGGAGCGTCGCCGCCGCATGGAGGTGTCCCCGTTCTGCGACCGCACGCAGGGCCGCAGCCCCAAGGTCTCGCTCAACTTTATCAACTTCATCGTCAACCCGGTTGTTGAGGCCGTCAAGCAGCTCTACCCCGCGCACGAGGACGCCATGCAGGCTGTCCTAAACTTGCTGGATGCTGAGAAGACGCGCTTGCGGGATCTCTGCGAAGACGCGGCAGCCGCGCGCGCGGCAGCATCGCTCACAGTCGCTTCATCTGTCCGCAGCCTCGACATTGACACCTCCTGCAGCAGCGCGGCGCAGCCGTTGCGCGCCTCGCGGTCGCCACCTCCCGTGCATGTCGGCGGCCGGATTTCGCCCACACACGGTGGCCACAAGCTGCCCCCGCTGCGCAGCCCGCCCCCGGCCGGAGCCGCGACCAGCGCAGTCTCCTGCACCGCAACAGCAGTTCCTGGATGCGGCGTGCCTACGGATGCCACCCGGAAGCGAACCAAGGCGCAGCGCCGCCTTGAGGCGGCCTATGGCCAGCCCTTGCCATGATGTATGCGAGCGAGAGTCCTGACCGTGAAAAAGCCACTTTGGCATTGACACACATTGCTCATTGCTCGTTCCAGACTTGCGCGCTGAATTCCCGATCTTCTGTTCGGGTATAAAGGAAAAGGTAACGATCTGCCTGCTTCAGAAACGAAGCACTTGTGGCACGTTGCGCCGCGCCGCGTCCTCGCGTCAGGCGACAGTCCTGGTCTCCGCATGCTCGTCATCTAGCAGCACGGGAAGCGGGTCCTCAGCGTCGCCGTGCAAAAGAGCGACCGCGACACTGCGCGGACTGTCCTCGTCTTCCGGCGACCACTCCTCCTCGTTTGCCAGGTTCTCGTCCTCTACAATCTCCACATCCCACACGCGCCCAGGGAGCGCCGGGTCGCTCTTGGCGCGCTCCAGGATGAGCTCGCGCGCCGCATCGGGCCACTCAATCAAGCAGACGTCCTTGCGCAGCAGCACCGTGTCCCACTCGAAGGCCGCCTCGTCCTCACGCGCGATCTCCGGCAGCCGGTACAGGTCGTAGTGCCGGAAGAGCGCCCCTGCGCTCCTGCTGCCCTCCGGCACCGGCCCGTACACGAGTTCCAGCAAGAAGGTTGGCGACGGCACGGCCAGCGCGTCGTCGCGCATCGCGCCTCGCACTGCGCCTCGCGCGAACACGCTCTTGCCGCCGCCCACCTCGCCGCGCAGCAGCACCACGTCCCCGCCGCGCAGCCACCGCTGCGCCATGCGCGCCCCGAGCAGCTCCATGCCGCTCGCCGACGCCACCAGGCCGCGCCATCGCGCCGCGCCGCGCGCGGCCATGCCGTCTCGCCTCCGCGCTGCTGCCGCGCCGCGCCGCGCGTCTCTGCAGTCTGCAGCCGTCGTCTCTGGAGTCTGGACGCCTCGGGAGAGGAACTTGAAGAGGACGCGGCGGCGCAAGGCGGCACAGCGCGCCGCGCTGTACCAGCAGCTCGACGCGGCGATCGATCGCGCTCGAGAGTCGAGCTGGCGATACCTGACGACTGCCAGAGCGAGCTCGACTCGAGCGCGCCGACTCGACAAGCCCTATGCAAGCCTGAGCTAAGCCAAGACGCGGTTCCACCACCCGCAGACACCTTCATTCATGCCGATCGATGCCAAGTACTACAGGAACGCGCTTCGCCGCGACTCCGCCCAGGGCCAGGCTGGAATCTCTGTACGAACGCCTCACTCCAGGTCGAAACATCTCAGGCTGGGTGCGTCTCCAGCCTGTCATCATGATCAAAGTAACTCAGCATCAAATGTGATCTCTACTCAAAAGGTCGGGTGCGCGATGAGGGCCACGCCGCGGAGAATGACATCGTCGCCGAGGTCGGCGCGGACGAAGGTGTCGGAGAGCAGGCGGTCGCGCGAGGCCGTGGCGTAAAGGGGCAGGCGAACGAGTCCGGCCTCGGTCTGCGCAGCGTCGGCGTCCTGGCGCCAGACGAAGTGGCATAGCGTAGAGGTTCGCGAGGAAGATGCGGCAGCGGCGTCGCCGCTCTGGCGACCGCCCTCCAGGATGACCTGCGCGGTGAAGCCCTGGGCGGCGTCGGCATCCTTGGCGAGGCCCGCGTCGCCGCCGTCGCCCTCACCATCATCCACAAGGGTGGCAAAGAGCGCGAGCTCCTCGAGCGCGAGACCAAGAGCCTTGGCCACGTGCTGGCGCGTGGCGGTAAGAAAGGCGCCCGGAGAGAAGAGCAGGCCGACGTCGAGCTTGAGAGGGAGGCTAAAGGCGGCGTCGCCCTGCTGCAAGACGCGCTCAAAGGCGGCAAGGCGCGCGAAGAAGTCTTGCACCCAGGCGTCGAGCGAGGCCGCTGGCATGACGGCGCGCCAGTCGGCAGGCACGGTCTTGTGCTGAATATGATCGGCGAGCTGCTGGAGATCGTTGGTCATGCGCTGCTCGCCGCGCAGCACGCCGAGCATGCCGGCGCTCATGGCGCGCAGCGAGCGCAGCGTGTCCAGGGCGGTGCGCGCCTCGCGCTCCCAGCAGCGGAAGATCGGGTTGGACACGAGCTCGTCGGTGCGGCGCAGGCGCTCCTCACAGAGCGCCTCGAGCGAGGCGGCCTTTTCAGCCTTCTCGGCCCAGGCCTGCACCTGGTGCTGGGCAGCCGCCATCCAGGCCGGGCGCGAGGCGCCCTCCTCCCTGGCGTTGGCTTCGCCGCTGCCAGCCTCGTCCTCCTCGGCTGTGACGATGGCGCTGGAGGCGCCCTCGAGGCGGAGAAAGACGCGCTGGAAGCGCGCTGCCTCGTTCTTGAGCAGCACGTGCTCGGCGGTGGGCGAGAGGCCAAGCCAGGACGGGTCGTTGGAGGCCGGCAGGGCGGCCACCCAGGCCTCGAGGCGAGCCTTGGTGGCGCCCTCGGGCGCCTGCACAGCGCCAGGCACGAGCGCAAAGTCCGACTCGAAGATGGCCGGCACGAAGAGCTTGGCCAGGATGGTGTCAAGCACCTGCTGATCAAACTCGTTGTCGATGCGGCCGCCGTAGGTGGACTCGGCCAAAATGGAGCGGATGGCGCTCCACGGCAGCTCTTCCGGCGCGACGTGCTCGCGGCCGTTAGCGACACGGTCCACCCACTCGTCGATGACGTCCATTGCGCAGGTCTGGTCGGTATCGCTGAACTCGTAGGTCTTGGTCCAGCCCATGGGGGCAAAGCGCAGGCGCTCCAGCAGGACGGCGTGGAACCAGGCCAGCGCAAAGTAGAGGCGCGAGCGCTCGCGCGGCGCGCGCTCCATGCGGTCCGCCGGCATGGCCTGCAGCGAGCGCAGCAGGCTGGCCTTGACGCCCTTGGGCGCCTCGAACATGAGCTTGTGGCTCTGGCGCAGCAAGGTCTTGGGCAAGCCCTCGCTGAGCTCCGACGTGAGGATCAGCCGGAAGTCGGCGCGGGCGCGCATGCCGAAAATGCGCTTCTCCAGCGCCTGCAGCCAGTCGCCGGCCAGGTGCACGTTCTTGAGCAGCACCCAGCCGCCCTCCTGCGTCGCAGCGGCAATGGCCGCGTCCGCGTCGCGGAAGCCCTCCACAGACCCGAGCGCAACGCTGCGGCAGCGCACGCCAGATCCGGCAGCCAGGCGGTCCACGCGCCCGCTCATGTCAAAGCCGCGCGTGCTCAGCATCAGCACGGGCGTGCCGGAGCCCGCCTCGGTCTCGATGGCGTGCGCCAGGTCCAGCATCGTGCGCTGCGGGTCGAGGAAACTGGCTCCAAAGGCCGCCTCCACGACGCCGCGCAGGCCGGCAAAGGCGCGATCCGGTCGCAGGATGCGCAGCGCCAGCACTCGGTCCACCGGGCTGGCGGCCGCGTCGCCCACCGCCGGGACCGCCGACTCGGGCGCCTCCGCGGTTGCCATGGCCGCCCAAGGCGCCGGGTCCTCGCCGATGCTCTGTGCCAGCTCAGGCCGCGCGCGCAGCGCCTGCGCGAGCGCAGGCACGTCCACCTCCCCCTGCACCTCGGCCGGCAGCTTCTCCAGAAGCGCCCGCGCCGCGCTCAGGTCTGCGGCCGGGTCCACCCCGAGGGCCGCCGTGAGGCGCGCCCCCAGCGCCGGGTCGGCAGCGCCAGCCAGGACGACCGCAAAGAGCAGCTCGTCGCGCTCCAGCAGAGAGTGCTTGACGCGGCGAAAGAGCTCCGCCAGGAAGCGCGCGCGCAGTTCCGCGAGGCGCGCCTCGTGAGAGGCGGACGAGGAGGCCGCCGGGCCTGCCTGCAGCAAACCGTCCAAGATCTCAAAGTAGAACGCGAGCGAGAAGTGGTAGGTGAAGTGGACGTCGACGAGGCGGCCCAGCGCGAAGAAGGCGCGCGAGCACATGGCGGCAAAGTCCGCGTAAAAGGCCGACGTCTTGGCGACCGTGACCAGCACCTCGTCGGCCTCGGCGGCCTTTTGCTGGATCTGGCGCGCCTCCTGCTTGAGGCTCTCGAGCGTGTGAATGATGGAGTCGTCGTCCAGGATGTTGCCCTGCGCCTCGTTGATGGAGTCGAGCAGGCGGTCCTCGAGCTCGCGGAGGCGCGCCTGGAACTCGCCCTGCAACTTGAGCAGGTCCTCGCGCTGCTTCTCCACGTCGGGCCTCTCCGCGCGCAGCACCTTGCCCAGACAGAGCGCCTCCAGACTGGCCGGCGTCACCGTAAAGTTCACAAAGGTCACACGGGAGCACACGTCCGGAGCGAACTGGAAGGTCGAGTCGCGCGTCGTCAGGTACATGGAGAAGCTCGGGCTGAAGTCGATGTCCTGGTCGCCCAGGCGGACCAGCGTGCGGCCGCCCGTGCGGTGGATCTCGCGGTTCAGCACCGGGTTCAGGATCGGGTCGATGTTCTCCACATCGGTGATGACCAGACAGGTGCCAAAGCGCAGCGCGCTCTCCAGCTGTTTCATAAAGGCGGCGTCCAGAAAGCTCGTCTTGACCACCTTGCGCTCCTCCAGGTGCTTCATGAGGAAGTCCGACGCCTGGCCAGACGGGTCCACGACGAGCGGGAAGCGGTTGTACGTGCCCAGAATGACCGCGTTCTCCTCGCACAGGTTGTCCTTGGGCAGGCCCTGCGCGTGCCAGCGCAGGCGGTCCGCCGGCCGGCTCATGTACTCCACCAGCGAGATGTCGCGGCGGAACTGAATGCCGAAGCGCTCCAGCAGGTCGCGCCAGTCTGCAACAAAGGTCTGCCGCTGCTGGAAGCCAAAGAAGCCGCCGTACGTGACAAAGGAGGCCGCCAGCACGACGTCGCCCACGAGCGTGGCCATCTGGTCCGCGAAGCCGACGCGCGCGGCGGACCAGCGCTCGTTCTCCTGCGACAGCGAGTCGAGCAGCGCCGAGGACCGCTCCACGCGCGCCTTGACCGTGTTCATCTCCGCCTTGATGGTCTCGGTCTCGGCAATCAGCACGGCGTACTCCTCCTTGAGCTGCGCGATCTGGCCCTCCAGCTCTTCCACCTTGGCCATCTCCTCCGCCTGGCGCTCGCGCAGCGTCTCGGACTCCTGCGCGAGCTGGTCAATCTCCTCGCGCAGCGGCTGAATGCGCAGCAAGATGCCGGCGTAGTCCAGCTGCGACACGATCCACTTGAAGAGCGCCACGCACGCCTTGTTGGCATGCATGACGCGCTCCTCGACAAAGTCCGGGTTCTCCAGCATCTGCTTCACCTTGGCGCGACGGTCCTCGGTCAGGTCCTCGGACCGGAAGTTGACCACGTCCGGGATGAACTCGCGCCGCTGCAGAATGCGGCGGATGTCGGCCCACGAGGAGAAGGTGAGGCCCAGCATGAGGCAGACGGCCTCCAGCGTGAGCTTGACGGCGGCCGGCGGGTTGTTGAGCGCGCGCATCTCGTCCAGGTGCGCGCGCCGAATGTCGCTCACCGCCTTCTCGGCCTCCTCCAGCGCCGGCTTGGCCTGGCTAAGCTCCGCCTCTGCCTCGGCGCGCTGCACGTCGACCTTGGCGTTGCGCTCGTCCAGCTCACGGCCCATGCGCTCCGCGTCGGACTTCTTCTTCTCCGCCTCGTTCTGGTCGCTCACCATCTGCTGCAGCTTCGCGTTCGCCTCCTTGTTCTTGGCCTCCAGCTCGGTCTCCTTGACCGCCAAGCTCTTGCCGAGCTCCTCCACCTTGTCGGCCGTCTCGCGCAGCTTGTCCAGACCCACGTTCAGGTGCAGCTGCTGCTCCTCGAGGTGCTCACGCTTATCGTTGTACAGATCCACGTAGTGCTTGATGAGGTCCAGGTAGTCGCGGGGCGATACAAAGGTGTGCAGCTCGTGCTGCGCCGCCTGCGTCGTCGCCACCGCCTGCACGGACTCGTGCACCGTCACGAGCGCCGCAACCACGGCGTCGCGGTAGCGGAGCGGCTCGCCCTCGACCGCGGCCGCGGTGCGCGCGCCGGCCAGGCGCCCGCGGATCTCGTCCTCCGCGTCCAGAGCCGGCGGCGCGTACGCGGGCGCGCTCGCGTCGAGGTCCAGCGTGCGCGTGAACTCGTGCGCCACCTGCGCCAGCGCCTGGCCAGACCAGTCGCCGAACCAGTCCACCACGCAGCGGTTGAAGAGTGCCGGCGAGGTGGCCGCGCGGTTCTTCAGGTCACTCGACGCCGGATTCATCGTGAAGACCACGTGCAGGTTGCGCTGCACGTTGCGCGTGAACGCCTTGAAGACCTCCTCGTCGTCGTCCGTGTCGATGACGGCGCCCGAGGTCCCGTCGCGCTGCATCGCGTCGCGGAACGCGCTCATGAGCGCGTTGTACTCGTCGCCCTCGAACAGGCCCGGCACCTCGCCGCTCGCCAGGAGCGCGTTCATGCGCTCCAGAAAGGCGGACTCAAGCACGTTGCTCTCGTCGAAGATGAAGCACACCTTCTCACCCTGGCAGCCGGCCTGCTTCATAATGTACCGCAGGTCCTCGTCAAAGTCCTCGAGCGAGTACTTGCGCGAGAGCTTGATCTGGAAGACGCGCAGACCGTTCATCCACGCCACGAAGCGCGACAGGACCGTCTTGCCCGCGCCCGACTTGCCCACCAGCAGCAGGTGACCCAGCGGCTGCCGCAGCACGCGGTCAATGCGCAGCACGTGCTCCAGCACGTCGTCGAAGACCACGAGCGGCACGTTGAGCTCCTCCTCGTAAAACACGCGCAGGCGGGCCTCCACGTGGTCGCGCAACTCGACGGGGTCCACGCTCACGTAGTGCTTGGAGATCCAGTTCGCGAAGAGGACCGGCCGCTGCAGCGCCTCGGCGTGGTCTGCCGCCGGGAAACGCGCGCGCGCGACTTCGTCCAGGTGGTCAGCGCACCACGCCCGCTCCTCGCGCGTAATGAGGCGGTCGTGAAAGAGCCGCAGGCCCTCGTGCAGCCAGAGCCGCACGAGCTGATCCTCGGAGGCGCCTTCCATCTGGCCCAGCGCCTCGTACAGAGCGCGCATCCAACGCGTCAGCTCGCGCGGGCTGTAGACGTAGTGCGGCGCCACGTCCGCCGAGAAGCGCGCCTTGTTGGCCGCGTACACGTCCACCATGGCGTCCGTGAGCGCGTCGCCGTGCGCGCGCAGCGAAGGCTGCAGCTTGAGCAGCGCTCGGTTGAAGGTGCCGTAGATCTGCCTCATCGAGCTCGCCACCGGGTAGTCCACCAGCAGCAGCGGGGTATGGCGCAGGAAGCGGTGCGAGAGAGGCACGCGCCCAGGGTCCGTGGGCGGGTTGCACGCGCTCACGAACTGAATGCGCTCCACCGCGACCCAGGCTAGGTCGCGCGGCCGCCAAAAGCCGCCCTGCTCCACGATCTGTCGCATAAAGGTGATGACGTGCTGCGTGCCGTAGGCGTCGGCCGCCGGCAGGTTGACCTCGTCGCAAAAGACCACCAGCCAGCGGTCCGGCTGCGGCGGCGCCAGCACGACGCCCGTGCGCGTCGTCTTGTACGTGCAGTATTGCTCGAAGGTCTTGAGGATGAGCTCGGGCGTGGTGGCGGAGCTGAAGTTGAGCGAGGCCAGCTCAAAGTTTGGCATGCTTTGGAGCACGCTCGTCAGCGACATGGTCTTGCCTGAGCCGGGCGGGCCGCACAGGATGAGCGGCCGATGCTCGTCCAGCCAGGCGTGCAGCACGCGCGCGTGGCGCACCGTGTCGACGGTCGGGATGACCAGGTCCGTGTCCATGACGCGGTGCGGGTCAATCTCCATCTTGGGCACGCTCTCCTGCCACGCGCGCCAGTTGCCGTCCTCGATGTTGACCTCAAAGTCCCACAGGTCCGCCGGATCCCCGGTGGGCAGCTCGATCGTGGTGCGCGAGCCGATGGCCACGGCCAGTGCGCGGCGCGCCTCAAAGGCCATGGACCCGCCCAGGCCCCACAGCGCCGAGAAGAGCGTCCAGCGCGACAGGAAACGCCGCATGTGCTCCTCCTCCATGGGAAAGTCGGGCCGGTTCTGGTTGTACTCACTCACCGCCGCGAAGCCGCGCCCGAGAAGCGAGAAGAACGAGACAATCAGCCGCATTTGGGTCACATCCATGACGTGCGGCTGCTTCATAGCTAGCGGGAGCACCTCCTGCATGAGGGCGCCGGGCGCCAGCAGCGGACGCACCATGTCGGCGCACCGCGTCTCGATGGAGACCTCATCGAGCTCGTCCGCCTCGATGCCATCGTCCTTAGTCTCCTCCTGTTGCTGCTGCGAGAACGCCTCGGGCCCGGCGCCGCCCTTGTCGCCACCGGGAGCGAGACCCGCGACCGAGGGCCAGTGCGAGGGCGCTTCGGCGCGCGTGCGGCCCTGCTCCAGCAGGCGGATGCGGCTGGTGAAGATATCGCCCACGGGGAGCGTGTCGTCACTGTACCAGACCATGCCGCAGCGACTGACGGTGGCGAGCGTGGCATACTTGAGCGTTTCCACCTCGAACACTATGCGCACGTTGTCCGGAATGCTCAGGCGCTCGCCGTTGGGCAGCGTGAGCAGCTTGTTGTCGTCGAGAACCGAGTTGAGGTTCTCGGCCCACTCCGGGTCGACGTCGCCGTCGAAGATGATCCAGTGGCGCTTGTCCTTCTCGCCGCGCACGTTGTTGAGAATGGTGCGCAACGTGTGCGTGAAGATGCCGTTGGTCCACTCGAGCGTGTTGGGGTCGAGCTGACCATAGAGCGCCTCCTTGGAGATGGCCTTGGGGTCAATCACGTGCGCTTGGCCCTTTTGCCCATCCACGAGCTCCTTGGCCTCAAGCAGCACGCGCCACGAGGAGGACTTGCCCGAGCCGGACGGCCCCACCATCATGATGCCGTGGCGCATCTCCTGCACCTGGTCCAGCTGCAGTACCTTGTTGACCCAGCGCTCGCTGGGCTCCAGGCACCACGCCTCGCACACGCGCTGGATGGCGCGGCGCAGCTCGCGGGCCTCTGCCGGCGCCACGGTGGCGCCGGGGAAGACGCCACCAAGCAGCGTCTGGAAGAGCGCCACGTCCTCGGACACGAGCTTGGGCACGACGTTCTCGCACAGGCTGCGAATGAGGATGGCAGTCTCGTCGTCGGCGTTCCCGGCGGCGCCCGAGGCCGCCGCGCGCTTCAGGTTGCCGGCGCTGAGCAGCACGGACTTGACGGCGCGCAGACCAAAGTCGTAGTGCGGCTGCTGCGAGAGCTGGTCCGCGCACAGCTTGAAGAGCAGCACGATCTTGCCGGCCAGGCGCTCCGCGGTCGAGAAGCCCTGCGAGAAGAGCATGACCTGCGCGATCAGGTCGCGGTCCGGCTCGATCATGGCAATGGCACGGAAGAGCTGCTTCAGGTTGTCCGGCAGGTTGGACCGGCCCGCGTAGCCCGGGTTCATGGTGACGAAGATGCCGACGTTGGGGTTCAACGAGACCGGGCGCCCCAGCAGCGCGATCTCCTTCTGGTGCTCCAGCAGGCCGCGCTGGATGTCGAGGATCTGCTGCGAGACGGCCGACAAGATGCGCTCCTCGAGGCGGTTGAACTCGTCGAAGCAGCCCCAGGCGCCGACCTGGCACAGACCGACGAAGATGCGGCCCATGGACTTGAGGTCAAACTGCTCGTCGCAGTTGAAAACCAGCACGAAGCGGCCGAGTTGTGCGCCGAGCGCCTTGACGGACTCCGTCTTGCCCGTGCCGGCCGGGCCGAACGGGTTGCCGCCCAGGCGAAAGTGCAGCGCCTGCGTGAGCGCCAGGTAGCAGCGGTCCGTGAGCGGCGTCTGCACGAGGCGCTCGCCCACGCCCTGGTACTCGAAGCCGTAGTCGAAGGATGCACTCGCCACGTGAAGCGAGAGCTTGTCCTGCTGCAGCTGATAGCGGATCTGGCTAAGCCACTCGAAGGCGCTGCTGGCCGCCACCGCGCCATCCGACCGCGCGCGCCCGGCCAGCTTGCGCAGCACGTCGCGCTGGTGCACCATCTCGGTGATGATCTGCTCGTGCTTCTTGCGCGCCTCCACGGAGAGCGCGCCGGAGAGGACGCGCTGGGCCAGAATACCGAGCCAGTGCTCGGCGCGACCGCACAGCTGGTCGAGCGCGCCGGGGGCGGCGTCGGCCGACCCGGCCAGCGCTGCCTCCATATTGGCGCACCACGAAACCTGGCTGGCCAGAATGAGGATCTGCGCCGGGAAGCGGTCGAGCCAGGGCGCAAAAGCGGCGTCGGCGTCGGCGTCGGCCTCGTCGCCATTGCCAATGGCCGCCAGCGGGTTGGCCTCGTTGGCCGAGCGCAGGAGCGTGGCCAAGGTGGTCTGCATGGCGCGCTCCACGGCCCGCAGCCAGTCGTTGACCTTGCCGGCGATGACAACCGGGCCCGGCGCGAAGGGCACGACCTCACCCTCGCGGGACGTCATGGCAGTGGCCGTGGGCGCGGCGGCAGCGGCGGCGGCGCCACCGCTGCCGATGTCGTCCGGGCCGCCGCCGCCCTCGAGACGGAGTGCGACGATGCCGGCGAACATCTTGCTCATATGGCGCTGGATCTTGACCGGGTCCTTGGAGTTGCCGATGATCTCGAGCAGGTCCTCGTCGCCCACAAAGTAGAAGCGCGAGAAGCTCTGGCGCTGGCGCTCCAGGTAGTCACCGAGGGCGCGCTGGATCTTCTCGAGCAGGTCCGCGAGGCGGCCCAGCGAGTGATCCAGGTTGGGCATGGCCTGAATGAGGTCGACCAGGCGCGGGCTGCGCGAGACCTTGCGCATGAGCGTGACGAACTCGCCGTCAATGGAGGAGAAGCGGCTATACTCGTTGGGAAGCTGCTGCTTGATGTCAGCGCTGCCGAGCAGGATGGTGCCCAGGTACACCCAGCGGCGCTGCACGTCGATCCAAATGTCGAGGACGACGCGGATGCGCAGGAGCTTGTCCTCCCAGGCGGCGGCGTCCTCCTCGAAGACCTTAAAGTACGGGCTCTGCTTCATGGACGCCAAGCTGTTCGTGTGCTCGTCGAGCTGCGAGAACAGCTCGTCCCAGCCGCGAATGATGCGGCAGCGGTTCTGAAAGTTGATCAGGTCCAGCTCGTAGGTGGTCCAGAACTCGCGAATCTGGCGTAGGAACTCCTCAAGCCCCATCTCGCCCTGCGCCGTGCGAAAGATGTCCTGCAGCGGCTTCTGGTGGCGCTTGAGGTCCGTGGCCCAGAGGTCGCCGAGCGAGAGGTCGGTCGTGGACTTGAGGCCAAGCTCCGCCTTGATCTTGCGCCAGTGCCTCTCCTTTAGCGCCTCGGAGCGCAGCTCGATGATGAGCGGCTGCGTCTTCTTGTAGTCGCGCACGGTGTCCTGGATATACTCAAAGGCCTCGTACTGGCGCACGCGGCTCGGAAGCTTGCGCAGCTCCTGCAGGATCTCGTCGAGGGAGGCGCGCAGCTTCTTGGGCACGACGGCGGTCCACGGGAGCTCGCGCAGACGCGCTAGCGCCTCGGCGACGTCGGCGAGAGCGCGCCAGACCTCCTGCAGGCTCTCAATCTCCGAGCCGACGCTGTCCAGCACGGGATGCGGCTGCTTGTCGCCCTCCGCGAGCGCCGGCGCCGCGGCGTCGGTCTGCAGCGCGTCCTTGGCGAGCGCCAGACGGTCCCACTCGTCCTGCAGGCGCGCCTTGCGCGTGGCGAAGAGCGCGAGAACCTCGAGCGCGTCGCCCGGCCGCGCGTCTCCGCCGACGGGCCGCTGGTCGGCCCAGTCGGTGGCCAGCTGGTCGACGCGCGCCGCTACGGCGCGGTCCTCGGCCTGGATCTTGGACTGCAGCGAGGGCAGCTCCGCCTCGAGCACGCGCTCCTTGCGCGCGAGAATTTGCTCGAGCGCGTCCCACTCGCCCTGCAGGTTGGCGACCCAGAGCCAGTTGGACGGGAAGGCCATGCGCTGGCGCTGCGCGAGGCGCTCGGCGTCGACGAAGCTGTGGAGCTGGTCCGCCAGCGCTGGACGGCGCGCCTGCACCTTGCGCAGCACCGTGATGAAGATGACGACGTCGGCGGTGGGCGCATCGAAAGAGCCGGCCTCGAGGTCCGAGCGCATGTGCGAGACGTCGTCGTAGAAGGCCTTGATGGCGTCGCCCAGGAGCAGTCCGAAGCGCCCGAGGAGTTCCTTGTGCCATGCGTCGTAGCGCAGGCTGATCTGCGCCTGCACCTGCTGGAAGTCGACCGTGACCGGGCCGAAGCGGCGCATGTGGTCGGCCGTGTCGAAGGTGGTGCGCGCCGCGTGCACGTCCTTGAGCAACTGGTGCCAGTGGTCGAAAGCGTCGCCGACGGCCTCGAAGACCTGGTTGGACTCCATCTCCCAGAGCGCCTGGTACTGGAGCCAGGTAGCCACGTAGGCGTCCACCTCGCGGATGCGCGCTTCGATCTGCGTGTAGGCGGCCTGCAGCAGCGCGAGGCCGGCAGCGTCGTTGAGCAGCGAGCTGCGACGCGTGGTGGCCACGGCGTTGTCCGTGTCGTAGCGCGCGCTGTGAATGCGCGGCAGGTCCGCGACGATGTCGACGCACTCGTGCAGCGAGCGCACGCAGGCCAGGCGCGCGTCCTGCAGGGGCGGGTCCAGATAGAGCGCGTGCTTGCGCAGGACGATCTCGTGCCACGAGTGCGCGGTCTTGCCGGCGTGGAAGCGCTGCAGCCAGTCCTGCAGCGTGGCGTCGAGGCGCTCGCGCAGGACCGCGTCGATGCGCGCCTCGAGGTTGCGCACCCAGGCGTCCAGACCGGTGTAGGAGGCAAGGTTCATCTCGTCGACCAGGCGCTGAATGGCGTCCAGGCAGGCGGACAGCGCCTCGGGCGCGTACGCGCAGGACTTGAGCTCCACGAGCTGCTCCGAGACGGCGTGGGTCTTCTCAGAGGCGGCCACGACGCGGTCCTGCAGCGTCTGCACGCGCTGCGCGAGGTCAGCGGCGTAGTCGCGCAGGGCGTCCGAATCCCACGTGACGCTCTTGGGGCCCTTGTCGAAAGACGCCTCGATGGCGGCCTGTGCCTCCGCCACGTAGTTGGCCAACAGCGCCGTGAGCTCGTTGTCCATGTGCGCCACCGTGTGCTTGTAGGCGTCGAGGGAGGACTGCAGCGACATGGCAAAGGGGTACTTTTCCTTGGCCTCGTCCGAGATGACCTTGAGCGTGTACGGGATGCGGAAGCCGAGCCACTGCAGGTTGCGCACCTCCTTGAAGAGCTGCACGATCTCCGGGTCGAAGTTCACGGCAAGCGCCAGCGAGGTGCCGGCGGCGTTCTCGTCGACTCGGAAGAGGCGGCCGCTGACCTCGAAGCTGGGCGCGTTCTGGATGTTGCGCATCCACTGGTCGAACATGGCCTGCGTGTTGAGCTTCTTTTTAAAGGCGGCGCCGGTCTCCTTGAGGCGGCGGCCCTCGATGTGCTGCTCCCAGCCGGCACCCAAAACCGCCTCGACGCGCGCCAGCAGCTGGTCCAGCTGTCGCTCGATCTGGCGCGCCCAGATGATGGCGCCCGATACGGGCGGCACGTCGCGCACGCGACTCATCAGACTGGCCTCGGACTGGCCGTAGCTGCGCTTGAAGGCGCGCTGCAGCGCCTCAATGTCCTCCTCTACGGTGCCGATGAGGCGCGTCTGGAACTGCTGGATCGCGCCGCGGATGCGAGGCCGGAAGAAGAGCGCGTTGAATCGCGCGAAGACGCGGAACATCTCGTCTGCCGTCTTGGCGGCGCCCAGGCGGTCCGTCAGGTGTTCGATGATGCGCCGCTCGATGCGGTCCACGCGCCGCTCGTACAGCGTCTTTGCAGCCTCCCAGCCGGCCGCGCCCTCGCGCGTGAGGTCCAGGACGTCCGCAGATGCCACCGCCTCGTAGGCGCCCTGAATGGGCACGCCGGCGGCGGTAGCGGCGGACTTGGTGCCCTTGGCGGCGGAGGCCATGGCGGTGTTCGAGGGCCGGTTCTCAGCGTCGTCCATCGCCGACCCTGACCCGGACCCGGACGCGTCGGCGCCCTTGGCCTCGTCTGCGCCCTCGGCCGGGTTCTCAGCGTCCTCGTCGGCGCCGAGGCTCTCGCTGGCCTGCGGCTGTAGGACGACCTTCTCCAGTACGGTCTGGAGCTTGTCGTGCGCGGCGCGGAAGGCGCGTAGGTCCTCGAGGCGTTCCTGCAGCGCGAGGTGCTCGAGCGCGAGCTTGGGCGGCAGGCGTTCGGCGCCGCGGCGCTTGGCCAGCTCGCGCGCCAGCTCGCGGAAGCTGCGCACGTTATCGTCCCAGGTGCGAAAGAGTGACTGCGCGGCACGCGCGACCTGCTCAAAGTCCGCGTATGGCATCTGCATGAGGCGGCGGGCTGACAGCACGCCCAGCAGCTGCGTGTTCATGTCACGCGAGAGGCTCTCCACGAGCCGCATCGCCTGCGTGAGCGGATACTCGTCGGCCGACTTGATTTTCTTGAGGTGCGTGAAGATCTGGTCCACGGCCTCCTCGATCTGCGGAACGTCCGTGGCTGCGAGGAGGGCCCCGATCGGAAAGTCCTGCATGAGGATCATGTAGTTGTTGACGCGCTTGGTGGCGGTCTGTAGGCCGGTGTCGTTCTCGAACAGGATGGTGGCCAGCGCGCGCCGGCTCTGCTTGAGGATGTCGAGCGTGAGCCGCACCTCGGGCCCGTCCACCTGCCGCTGGATCTGCTGCAGCGCGCGCTCCAGGTTGCGCCAGAACTGCACCTCCTGCGAGACGCTGCCGGCGCCGGCGTCGCGGTCCAGTTTGGTCACCTTCTGGATCTCCTTGACCCAGCGGTTCACGCCGGCCTGCAGGCGGTTCAGCGTCTTGGCGTCGCGCGTCTCCTCGCCCAGGCCGAGCTCCTCGAGCGACTTGCCTTCGGCGGACCCGCCGGCGCCGGCCAGCGCCTCCGAGACTACAGGGTCCACGGCGAGGCGCACCTCGGGGATCTCCATGCTCTGCAGGCAGGACCGCATCGCGTACTCGAGCTCGTTCACGCGCTTGCTGATGAGCGGGAGCGCTTGCCGCAGCGCCTCTGGCGCCGCCAGCCCGGCGGCTTCCTCGTCGCCCGCGGCCTCGCCGCCCGCGCGCGTCACCACGCTGCCGTAGGACCGCAGCAAAGGGCCCAGCCCGAGGTGCAGCAGGTCGTACACGCCGCTCACTACGTCATCGTTGGTCGCCGGCGCCGGCGCCGGCGCCGCCGCCGGAGCAGGACCTGCGGACGGGTCAATGGCCGCGCCGTCCGGGCCGTCCGTGGGCGGCGTGGCCGGGGCTGCAGCCGCCGCCGCCGCCGCCGCCGCCGCCCTGCTATGAATGACCGCAAATCGCAGCTCCTCGTGGAGCGCGTCCGCCTCCTCGAGCGCCACTGCGCGGCGCTTCAGCAGCACGGCGCCCGCGCACCCGGGTCCGCCGTATCCCACCTCGCTCGCGAACCGCACCGCCCCGTCCGCCGTGCGCTCCACGTACAGCGTCTGCTGCCCGGCCTCGCGCACGAAGCCCTCCACGGCGCGCTCGTCCTCCTCGCCGCCCGCGCCGCCGCCATCCTCGCCGCCCGCCTCCGCATCCAGCGCCGCGCGCACGGCCGCCGCGCTCGCGCCCAGCGTCGCGGGCACCACCGCCTCCACGTACGCGCGCAGCGCCTCCATCGCGCCCGCCCGCGCTTCCGGCTCTGCCGCGCGCGCCGCGCGCCCCGCCCGCCTTTTTGAACGCGCCGCGCGGGTCGAGCTCGCCCGTTATCCATCGCGCCTGCTAGTCGCCTATCATCGCCGCCCGCGCCCCGGCGATGCGCCGCGCCGCGCTGCGCCGCGCGGCTCTCGCGGCGGCGCGCGGCCGGGCGGCCTCCCGCGGGCCGGCCGCGCGCCGCGCCCGCGCGCCGCGCGCCGCCCGCTCCGCCCCGGCGCGCGCGCGCGCGCGGCCGGGCCGGGCGGGAGGAGAGGAGAGGAGCCCAGCCGCGAGCCAGGCCAGGCCGGGCCCAGGCAGCCGCCGCGACGCCCCGGCGCCGGGGCGCGCGGCAGGCGGCGCGCGCGCGGCGAAACGTGGCGGGAGGTCGCGCGGCGCAGCGCGGCGAGGCGCGGCGAGGCGCTGCGAAGCGGACGGCCGCGGGCCCAGGGCCGCCGCGCGGATCGGGGCCAACGGCGGCGCTGGAGGGGATTTTCCAAGGCCCGCGTGGGCGAGCGGGGAACGGCGCGCTGGCGAATGGAGAAGGGTCAGGGCGAGAGAGGCTCCTCGCGATCGGTGCTGGCTTTTAGATTAAAAGGCTGGTATGGGAAAGGTCTAGCCGTGGGTGTCGGCTCGTTGCGGTGTGTCGTCACGCTCGGCGTCGAAAGAGTCAGGGGTCTTGCCGAAGCCTTGCGGTCTGTTTTGCTTGCTCTCCGGCTTGGCACGGGCGGAGGTCGTGCGCGCTGATCATCACTCAAAGGCTGCGGAGCTGCCGCCGGGGACGCAGTGGTCGTCGTCGTCGGAGTGCTGGCGCCAGCGGCCCAGAGACAAACGCAGGCGCGCGCGGTCCGAGACGCGGTTGAGGGTGCGGGAGAGATGCCTCCGGCGGCCGGTCGTCGGGCTGTGGGGCGAGAGCGAGCGGGCCGATGCGAGCACGGAGGGCGCAGGCGGCGTTGACCCCGAGCCTGCCCGCGAGCGCGAAAAGGCGCGCGGTGACAATGGCGCACGCGGTGACGACAGCGGCGAAGACCCGCCTTCCGTAAGCATGTCGCGCAGCTCGTCCTTGAAGTCAGTGAGGATCTGGCCGATGTGGCCCGAGGCCGCGTCGCGGCCCGCGCTGGCGCTCACCAGCTGCTCGCCAAGGTCGGCACAACGCTGCTCGAGCGTCTCGATGCGGAGCTGAGCCGCCTCCAGCGCGCTCTCGTAGAACTCCTTGTCGACGCGCGCTAGCGTCCGCGCCGTCTCAATGCTCGTTGTTTCCGGGGGCGGCGGTGACATGCGGTGGTGCAGGCGCTCTAGCTCCAGCTGTGCGCGCAGCTCGTCGCGTTCCATGCACAAGCTCTCGTTTGCACGCTGCACCTGATCGCGCTGATCCTGTAGCTGGACGTGCGCGGCGTCGTCGAGGAGCCGGGCATCGCTGCCCTGCGCTACCTGTGCGCGCAACTTGTCGCACTCGTGTCGCAGGGTCTCGTTGTCGCGCTCCGTTTCCTTGTGCTGCTCGATGAGCCCGTCCACGCGCTGTCGCAGCTCGCGGGTCTCCTTCGTGAAAAACATGATTAGTTCGCGGTCCTTCTCGGCCGCAGCGGCGGCTGTCGCCAGCGTCTGCTGCCAGAGCTCGCGCTCGGACGCGGACACAAAATCGTAGCTGGACGCTGTCCCGAGGTCGCGCTCCACATTGCCGCTGGGATCACTTGCGCCTTGCGACGCGGACACCTCGAGCGGGCCGTCGCAAGTGCTTGCGCCGTCCTCACTCGAGGTCATCGCCCAGCTGGAGAAATCTTCTTCGGTTTGACGGTCGTCCTTTTCCATTGAATGGTGCCAGCTTGCGTCGGGGCGCTGAGGCAGCGTGGGCGGTGGCCTCGGGACCGCCTCCAAAGCGCACTCGGTACGCTCTGCGCTCGGAGGCAGCGTGAGCGGCGGCCTCGGGACCGCCTCCAAAGCGCACTCGGTACGCTCTGCGCTCGGAGGCAGCGAGAGCGGTGAACCCCGGACCGCCTCCAGGCCGCAGTCAGTAGTACCCTCTGCGCTCAGCTGCAGCGTCGCGAGACTTGCGCTGTCGCATGCAGCCGCGCTGGACTTGGGCGTTCCGGGCGACAGGAGGTCCTCTTCCTCTTCTTCGTGAACAGGCTGGAGTGCTTCGGCACCACGCGCCTGCGAGACGTCGTCCGTCTCGCGCTCAGAGGGCCCGTAGGTTTTCTGGAAAAAGTCCAAAAAGGCTTGCTCTCCCTTCGAAGGAACCTTTTCCTCGGCCGTGGACACCTCCACAATAGGATCGTTGATGATGGTTTTCTGCACGACGCAGGTAGGCCTCTCTGGAAGTGGGGGAGGCTCGTCCACGTCGCTCATGTAGGTCATTGAGCGCAAGGAGGCTGTCGAGCGCATCGAGGCAACGTCGCACTCGGACGACGCGTTGCCGAGACTGCCCTCTGGGACGGTGGACAAGGTCTCTTCGCGCGCACAGAAGAAGTCAAGCACGCTCGCGTCCTTCTCAGGCCCGAAGGTGGAGCCAACACTACCCGCGGCCTGCTCGTACCCGTCGAGCTGCTCCTCGGCGAGCTGCGCAGACAGTCGGTCGGGCGGAGCTGACTCGGCACGCATCAGGCTCGGCAAGCCAAGGAGCGGCTGCGTACGACGATGACGCCCCCGGCGTCCGCTCGAGTCACTGCGCAGGAGCTCGTTCGCTGGTGACTCCACTGCAAAGAGATCGTGAACCAAAGCGTCCTCGCGGTTGGCGTCTTCATGATCCAAAGCATCCTCGCGCATGGCGTCCTCATGTACCCAAGCATCCTCGCGCTTGGCGCCTTTCGCGTCCTCCTTCCCGCCCAGGCGCCGGCCCTCCGGCATGGCGCAAGCCTCTTGATGTTGCATGCTCTCCGGCTCCTCGAGGATGTTTTGCTCGGAATCCACGCGCTGTCCTTCGGCTGGCACCGCTGTGAAAACGTCCTCATCCTTGGACTCAATATCGTATTGCTTTGCCATGTGGACGTCGCTGATGCTCGCGCTGCCTGCTTTGTTGGACGGCGTGCGGCTAAGGCGGCCCGATTTGAGCTCAGTGTCGCCGTCGTCAGCAACCTCCAAATCCTCGGCATCCGCGCCCCCCATCAGGAGCAGCTCGAGGACGGAGGAGGCGCGGTCTGCGATGGAATTCATGCGCGGCGCTACGAGCGCGTCCATGGTGCGAAGCGTCTCGCGCATGCGCCCTGGCTCGCTGGACCAGGACACGCGCGGCGCATCGGCCTCCGCGTGCGGCGACGCCAAAGGCGCCCTTGCGACCTCGTGCTCCATGCAGGCCAACGCGCGCGGGCCGCGCGAGGCGCCTGGATGCCTGCCTGCCTGCCTGCCTGGGTTCTGAGGCGCACGGGCGCTCGGGCGCGAGCGGCCGCCAGTACGCGGCCGCGCCGCTCTACAGGCCCGTTGGCACGGTTGGATGCTCTCTGACTTGACTCGACACTCTGGACTCACATGTCACGTTTTCGGCCTCGCCGTTTGACCGCGCGTGCCAATACCGGGACATGCAAGCTCTGTCCTGGGAGTGCGCGCCGAACGGACCTGTGGCGCGTGCCGGGTCCGCGCGGCGCAGCGCCGTGCGCGCTCACAAGTACTGTCCGGGTCACTGCAGGAAAGGAGCAAAATGAGCGATGAGTGCGAGAACCGCGAGACAACAGCGTGGGCGGCGCGTGAGCCCAATGTGGGGAGTTCCACTTTGAATTCCAAGAGGTGTCAACGTGCGGACATGCGGAGAGACCTTCTAGCGCGAGTCGGCGGTGGCACGCGGGTCAATTGTGCAGCAGGACGGGGGTTGTTGAGATTCGCCAGCGCTTGTGAGGCAGGGCGCGGCCCCTTCTCTGTCCCTGTCTCTCTCTTTCTCTCTTTCTCTCTCTCTCCCTCGCATCTCCAATTCGCAATGGAAGATTGGCCAGGTGGTACGAGTCCTTTTCGCAAGGGCGCTTCAGTTCTTTCGCAATGGCTCTTCACTTCTTTCACAACGATGTTTCAAACGTGCCCTTTACGACCCCACATGCTCTTCGTGTTTTCTTTGTTTGCTTCATGTTACTCGCCCTACTGGCCCTCACACGCCGAGATGGAACTTTGGAAGTTGCTTCCAAGCAAACCACCTCAACAAGATGGTAGAGGACGGTGACGACACCAGCAGGGCTTCACGGCGTGGCAAACGCCATGTCTTACAGAGTTCAACGGCACCGATTTTCTGTGGCCGACGAGTAGACATCGGGCGGTAGAGTACCTGTGAGCGAAGGACCTGTCTTCGGTGGTTGACCTTTCCTGTCTTCGGTGCCTGACCTTTCCTGTCTTCGGTGCTTGAGCTTTCCTGTCTTCGGTGCCTGACCTTTCCTGTCTCGGTGCTTGATCCTGTCTTCGGTGGTTGACCTTTCCTGTCTTCGGTCCTGGACCTTTTTTTTCGCCACATGATTTGGCGTTCAACACCGATCTATGGCAGTCTGAGCACCAAGGCCCATGGCGGTCGCTGGATCGGTTGTCGCGTCCGCGTCTCGTTGCTCGTACGAGTCGGCCTTGACGAGGCCTGCAGCATCCAGGTGCTGCTCGCGGCTGACTTCGTGAGTTGAGGACTCACTGTCCGTAGGGGTCTCCTTATCACAGGAGCTCGTCGAGAAACGGACGGTCTCGTCTGCAATGGGGTTGTTGAGGTGAGGGTAGCGAGCAGGCATGTAAAAGACCGCAACAAGGACGACGATGGCTTCGAGTGCAAAGATGACACCAACGAATGCGCGTACGTTCGAATCGGAGATGGATTCAACAGCGCGTGCGAGACCGACCCAGCCGAGCGCGCTGAGCAGCGTGAGCGAGGCGACAGCAACGAATTGGTCCGAGAAGTCGACGTAAGGGCAGAGCTTGTCGGTGAGGTACATGAAGGCGGTTGTGCACACGGTGAAGAAGATGATGCCACCCGCAGCAGAGGCCTGAAAGGCTATGAGAAAGAGCGAAGAGAGCGCGAATCGGCGGAAAAGGTCGAAGCTTGCAAACCACTCGCGGCCGGCGCAAAAGGGCTTGCGCAAAAAGGCGGTGGCCTTGGCAAGCGCGGTGGCGTAGGAGTCAGCGGCGTCATCCGCGTGCGCGTGGCCAAAGCGCGTGCCAAGCACGAAGAGCACGGCTGTGCCGACCGGGTAGACCAAGAACATGACGCCGGCGTAGACGCGCTCGAAGCGAGCTTCGGGCGAGGCGTAGTCGATGGTGTAGTCGGCGCGCAGTGCGCGAAGGGGCTCCGGGTCGCCCGGGTAGTGCGGGAGTTCCTGATACAAAAAGGCCTCGGTGAGCGCGTTGGCAATGCCAATGTAAAAAAAGATGAGGAGCTGGAAGGCGAGCCAAGAGGCGAAACCGAGCGCCGCGAGCGTTGGCGCGGCGCGAGGACGTAGCCTCGCGGCCACGCAGACCACGGAGCCCATGAGCGCGAGACTGGCGAGCGGCAAAAGGGTGACGAGGAGGAGCTCCTGCACGTGCGTCGGGTGCCACGCGCAGCCCACCTGAAGTGGCGTGGAGAAGCGCGCAACGTTGGCCTCGATGAAGCCGCTGGCTGCCGAATTGGACGACCGCGGGGTCGCCTTGCGCAAGCCCGCTGTGGTGATGAAGAGCGAGGAGAGCTGCGAGAAGGCGATGACGATGCGCACCTTCTCGCCCACAGAGCGCCAGGCTGACGAGGCACGGCCCGCGAGGCTTGCGGGCTTGGCCCCAGGCTCCTCGGACACAGTGGGTTCCCGACGCGGGAAGAGCTTCGCGCGGAGGCGCGCCAGGAGGCCGGGCCGCGGCGCCGTCGCTGGCGCGGCCGTGGCGGCGCGCGCCGCCACGAGGTACGTGCGCGCCGTGAGGACTGCCGGCAGGACGAGGACGACTGCAAAAAGCGCCCCGAGGACACCGACCACGGCGCGGTCGCGGCGCTCCCTCGCGGGCGTGCAGGCTTCGCAAAGCACACCTTGCAGGCTGTAGCCTGACTCGCACGCGACGCAGAGCACGCCCTGGCGGTGCGGGGCGCAATAGTCGGGGTAGTTGCCTCCTGAGCAGGCCGCCGGCTCGCACTGGAGGAAGTCATCGCTCTGGTTGGTGATGCGCCAGTAGTCGGCACGAAGCGGCACGTTCTGGAGCGTGCGGCCGGGCAGCGAGCAGTCGAGCGCGGCGTCGCAGACCTGGGCGCGACCGTCGAGTTCGATCCGGCCGGCGGCCACTACGCAGTCCGCGACGCTGGTAACACCGGCCTGCAGCGTCTCTGGAAACTCCTCCGGGCACTTGTTGCACAGGGCGTCGTCCTCCGGGTGGCGGTAGAAGCCGCGCGCACAGACGCAGACGCCGCGCATGGCCTCGCGGTCGCCGGCGCAGGCGCACTCGTCCACGCTCATGGCGCCGACACGGGACGTGAGCGCCCCGGCGGGCGAGCAGGCGGTGCACGTAGTTGCGTTGTCGGTGGCGTCGCTGAAGCTGCCGAGTGGGCAGCTCGTGCAGCGGCCAGCCACCTCGTCCAGGTAGGTGCCGGCGGGACAGTCGCAGCGAAAAGTCGGCGTGGGCCCGCCAAGCGCCGTGCGCATGAAGCCCTCGTCGCAGACGCAGTCGTCGAGGGCAAGCGCGATCGGAAAGGCGGGCTTGGTCAGAGTGTGGGAGAATCTGGGACACGTGAGATCGCAGTTCAGGCCATAGACGTCGTCGCGTGCGCAGCGCTCGCAGGCCACGCCAGCAAAGGCCGTGTCATCGGTGCAAGCGCAGGTGCCAACCTTGGCCCAGCGCTCGCTGGCGTCCACGGCGGCGTCGCCGACGCCCAGGAGGGCACGGTCGGCCTGCGTGAGCGCGGTGATGACGGTGCCCGCTGGCTCAATGCAGGTGCCCCGGAAGGAGCAGTGCGACAGGCAGTCACTAGCAGTGCTCTGCATGAAGGCGAGGCCGCCTCCCGGGTTGAATTCCATGGAAATGCCGAGCGCGTCCAGATCGCCATCACCATGAAGGTCCCACAGCGCGAGGGTCTTGTTCAGCGTGGGCGACAGCACGAGAGGGCGCAGTGCGTAGACTGGCGCACCGGCGGTCTCCTTTTCGACCCATCGCAGGTACGCCATGGCGCCGTGGGTATCGTCCCACACGACAATGTCTTGCTCGCCGTCGCGATCCACATCAAAGAGCGTCAGGCCGGCTCGGTTGGCAAAGGACGTCTTTGCGATGGCCAGAATGTCCCCCATGGCCGCTAATTCCGTCGGATTGGTATACCACGGGTGGGTCGCATTTCCCTCATTGGGCACGAAGGTGATGCCGTCGCGCCCGAGCACCACGAAGTCGGCCAAGCCGTCCCCAGTGAGGTCCTCGAAGAGCATCGCGATGGGCCCACGGAGGGCGAGCGTCTCGAAGGGGTTGGACCGGTCGTTCGCGGTCGAGCAGTCGAAGCAGACAAAGCGAGGCGCACCACCCTGGTGAAAGCTGGTGCCCGTACCCTCGCGAAAGCCGATGGGCACCACCTCGTCCCATTCATGCCATACGTAGGACGACGTGTTGATCGCGATGAAGACGGCGTCAGGATCCCAGAGGGCGCTCGAGCTGTTGGCTGGCGGGTCGGGCCGGTCGCGGAGGTGGACCAGCTGCAAATGCCGCAGGTATAGACCCTCCATGAAGAGCTCAAAGTCCATGTCGGTGAGCTCGAGGCCGAGCGCGGTCGCTGGCTGGCCGGTCACATTCAGCAAGTAGACCAAGACTTGGGTAGACAGTGGATCATCGCTGCTGTCCTGCAGCCGTCTGCGTGCAAAGTTCGTCTCGTGTGTGTAGTAGACGAGCAGGACATGGGCATCCCCTGTGCGCGTGACAGACATGCCGGCAAGCACGTCCGGATCTTCAACGACCAAGGAGACCTCGCCGGACTCCAGTGTCGACAGGGTACCGCGCTGCTCGCCGGGAAACCCGGGCTGGACGGTCCCCTGGCGAACCGGGGATTCGGCAGCACGGTAGGTGGGCTGGTACACGAAGACCACGTCCATCGTCGAGCCGCCGGTGAAATTGCCAATGCGCAGAGACCACTCGGCGCCCGTTGCGGCGTAGGCGAGCGGGCTCTGCGCGGTGTCCACAAAGTAAAAGCTGGGACCTCTGCCGGCGTCGATGTTCTCCAGGTAATGTGGAAAGAGCAGGACGTCGAGGTCGCCGTCACCATCGAGATCGGCGAAGTCCAGGTGAACTTCAAGGCTGGGCGCGATGAATTCGGCCAGCGGGTTCTCGTCGGACAGCTCGAAGACGGGCACCGTCGAGGATCCCTCGTTGTGCATGTAGAGGATGCCGTCCTGTGCGGAGCTCATGAAGATGTCCAGCGCACCGTCCTGGTCGAGATCCACGACTGCGACGCCCTCGTGTGCCCAGATGGCCTCAAAGGCGGGCGACGAGCGATCGCCGCGATTCTGAAGGAGCATCTGGGTCTTGACGAGCTCGTAAGTGCTTAAGGCCACCTCCCCATAGCTGTGCTCGGTCAAGACCAGGTCCGGCTTGTCGTCCCCGTCCGCGTCCACAACCGAGACGGTCGAGAAGCCCCCGGCTTGCCGCACCTCGCTCACGCCGTCGCCAAAGGAGAGCGACACGTTGTGTATGGTGTCCACGCTCGCCTTTGTGTGTGGGCCCTCATTGCGTACCACGAACAGGAGCGGCGTGATTAAGCTCAGGTCGTACTCATGCGCTGACCTTGGGATGACGAAAACAAAGTCATCCAGGCTATCCCCGACAAGGTCCGCCAAGCCGACAAAGACCACAGAATCGTCGCCTAGGGCGTCTTCCGTCTCGTTGCGCAGCCTGTTCACGTCCACGTAGCCCTCGTCGCCCTGGCGCGTTTCGTAGACCACCGCGCGGCCCGGGGACGCCTCGTGCCGGCAAAAGAACGCGCCTTGGGCGTTCGTGGCCGCCGTAAAGCCCTGCCTGCACGCACCGCACGTGCCGTTCTCGCCCGCCTCGCGCTGCCGCACCGCGCACTCGTACGCCGCGACCTTGGCTACCGCCACGGCCAGGCCCAGGACGAGGAGGAGGAGGAGACCCTGGCCCAGCCGCCGCGCGGCCACGACGGCCATCGGGGCGTGGTAGTCTCTGCGCGCGCGGCGGCGGGGTCTGCGCCGGGCCCTCG
Source organism: Thraustochytrium sp. TN22 (assembly GCA_013306675.1). NCBI lineage: Eukaryota > Bigyra > Thraustochytrida > Thraustochytriidae > Thraustochytrium > Thraustochytrium sp. TN22. The sequence goes on along the minus strand of JABLUY010000004.1, from coordinate 281,554 downwards.
CCTTGCGCCGCCGCGGCAGCGCCTTTGTCGGTTTGGGGTTTGGTGCGAGGCGGTTCGGACGGAGCAGGGGGGGGGGGTGCTCGGCCGGCCATGGCGCCGCCGACGTTGGTCTGCAGAACCAGAAGCCTACGCCGCGGCCAGGCCCGGCGAGGGCGCGCGGTGAGGCGGCCCTGCGCCTCGTCCGCCGCCCCGGCGCTGTTGCGGGGCTCGGAGGCGGGCAGGCGCGCCGTGCATGCGTCCCAGTGCTTGCTCGACTACTTGCAGTGCAAGACGGCAGCCAGCAAGCACCCCGTCAGGCGCCCGACCTGCCAGCGCGACGCCTGGGCGCGGAGCGACGCCTGCGCAGACCGGCAGTCGACGACGCTGGCGCTGTCTGCCCCACCGCTCTCTCGCGCTTTCCCCAGTTGGTGAACCTGGGCGGCGCGGACGAGCACGAGCACAGGGACGAGGTGTACCAGGTCCTCCCGGCCCGCCCCGCGCCATCATGATGTTGGCGTCGGAGGCCGCGGTCGTAGAGTTCGCTGCAGGCAAGGGCGAGGCGCTCGCCGCGGCGCAGGTCTCGTGCGAGCTCGCGACGCGCACGGCGACGCATGAGCGGGCCGTAGAGCTCGCAGACCAGGAGTGGGCGCGGCGCCTGGAGGCGAACCCGAAACTCTTCAACGCGACCAAGTATAGGTTGGACGCTTGCGAGCCCGGGCCGCAGCGACTGCGCTTGGTGCTCTCGCTGACGGACTACAAGAGCTTTATTGGGTCGAACGCGCTCGCGGACGAGGCGGCGGCCGCGGAGCTGCGCGCGCTCGGAGCCGCGAACGCCGGCGACGAGCGCGCGCTCATGGCAGACCCGCTCGGCGTGGCGGCCGTCGTGCTGGTCGGCGAGGAGGGCGGCGCACAGGAGATGCTGCTCATCCGGCGAAGCAAGACCACGGGCGAGTACCAGGGCTTTTTGGACTTGCCGGGCGGGCACCCAGAGCCGAGCCGCGTCACGGAGGATGCGGGCGCCGACGCCGTCGCACGCGAGCTCTTCGCGTCCATCCTGGACGAGGTGCGCGCCGAGATCAACATCCCCGAGGAGCACCTGAGCGCACCACAGCTTGTGGCCGTCTTGCGCCAGCCCGGCGCCTCCCGCGGCAAACCCAGCGCCCTCTTTGTCATTCGCTGCGCTCTGTCCCGCGAAGAAGTCCGCAGTCGCTACGAGCGCGGCGACCAGGAGGAGGCCGACGAGTCCGTCAACCTCCTCTTCGTGCCGCCCGACGCCAAGATGGACCAAGGACTCACGCCCCAGGCAGCCTATGGTTTGCGATGGTTCGCAGGCCAAGAGAAGCGCGAGAGCGAGAGCGAGAGATAGAGAGCGAGAGAGAGAAAGAGAGAAAGAGTGGCCACGCTGCAAAGGCTTGAGAAATTCGAGAAAGGAGCGGCACCACCCCGATAGGTTTGAAGGGACGTAGTTGGTTTGATTAGAATCAGAGCGGTAGATTTTGGGAGATGCACAAGGATGATCTTTCATCCGCTTGCGACTCGAAGTCGCTATCCTTCTCACTTGCGGGATCGACGGAGGCGCGCGAGCTGGTCCTGAGAGGCGATGGTGAGCGGGTGCGCAGGGCCGAGGCTCTGGCGGCGGATGTTGAGCGCCTTCGTCGCAAGGTTCGCGTCGCGGGAGGTCTCGGCGAGCCAGTAGAGGCAGGCGGCAGTGTCCGGGTGCGTAGGACCCATGGACGCTTCGTAGATCTTGAGCGCCTGCTTGAGTGCCGCGGTGGCGTCGGTCTTCTTGGCGAGGCCCTGCAGCGCGCGGCCGCGCGCGAGGTACGCGGCGGCAAGACGGCGGTGAGATGGTTCCAGCGCGTAGGCGGCCTTGAGGATGGCCAACGCCTCGTCAGCCTGCTTGAGCGCGTCGTCGTAGCGGGCCATGTCGGAGAGGAGAAGCGAGAGACGGTACTTGGTGACGCCCACAGTCGGGTGCGCGCCATCGAGACGGTTCGAGTAGGTTTCGAGCGCAGACTCCATGCGCGGAAGTGCCTCGTCGAAGTCGCCCTTCGCCTGGTAGGCGAGCGCGGCGTTGAAGAGGGCCGCGGCAACGCTGGTGTGCTGGGGCCCGTAGCGGGTCTCACGGATCTTGACGACGTTCTCGAGGTAAGAGAGAGCCGCGTCATACTCGCCCTTGTCCTGCAGGGCTCGCGCGACAAGAAGCATGCTCTTCTCGGTCTGGGGGTGCTCTGGGCCATACTGGGCCGTGTAGATCTCGAGCACCCTATAAAAGAGCGCCAGTGCAGCATCGTACTGACCCATCTCCTGGCGCGCGCGCGCAATGTGCAGCATAGTGGCGGCGACGAAGGGGTGTTGCGGCTTGAGGACGCGCTCCCGAATGGCGAGGACCTCTTGGAAGAGGGCGAGGGCTTCCTCCGTGTGGCCGCGAGCGTCCAGCACGCTGCCAATGCTGGCCATGGTGGAAGCCACGTCCGGATGCTCTGGACCGAGGCTGTCCTTCTGCAAGGCGAGGACCGCCTCGTAGGACGCCTGGGCGTCGGCAAATTGGCCCCGGGCCTGCTGGACGCTGGCGATGCACGACATGGCAGTGGCCACGCCCGGGTCGGTCATCCCGAGCTGCTCCTTGCGGATCTCGAGAGCGCTCTGGTAGAGCTCCATGGCAGCATCGAGGTCGCCCTTCTCCTGGAGGACCTGAGCAATGCAGTGCTTCGTGGTTGCCACGAACGGATGGCGGTCGCCAAGTTGCTCTCTCTGAATGTCCAAGGCTTCTTTGAACCTCTGCAGGGCGGCGTCATAGTCGCCCATGGCCTGCAGCACGGTGGCCTCGTTGCTGAGGGCGATGGCTACCTGCGGGTGCCGGTGCGCGCTGGGGCCGTCTCCGTGGCCTTCGTAGTGGTCGCGCGTGAGCTGCAAGACCTTGCGGGCGAGCTCGAGCGACTCCTCGTATCTGCCCTGGAGCTTGAGAGCGTAGACCAGCCTTGACATGGTCAGGAGGGTGGCGGGGTCGTCCGGACCGAGGTGGGTCTCCTGGATCTGAAGCGCCTCGCGGAAGCGCTCCATGGCACCCTCGTAGTCGCCCTGCGCCTGCAAAATCTCTCCGATGCAGGCCACAGTGAGAGCGGCTTCCTCTTCGACTTGGTCCGTGCCAGACTGCGCCTGGCGGATGCGCAGGGCTTCCTCGAACCTGGCCAGGGCCTCGGCGTTTTTGCCGAGGTCCTTGTCGACGACAGCCATGTTGTGAAGGGTCGCGGCCACGTCGGGGTGCGACGGACCGAGCTGGCGTTTCCGAATCTGGAGCGCGTCGTCGAGCATCTGCATTGCCTCGGCGTGGAAGCTCTGGTCGTGGAGCAGCCAGCCGACGCTGTTCATGAGCTTGGCCGTGTGGAGGGAGCGGCCGTCCGTCTGAACCTGCTCCGCGACCACCCGCTGCGCAGTGCCCCGCAGCCAGGCGCGAAGCTGGTCGAGCACAGTCGTGTTCAGCTTGACGAAACCGCCCTGCATCTTCTCGACGGTGCTTACGATCATGGCCTTCTCGTCCGGGTTGAAGCAGTTGGCCGTGCGAGCGTCGAAGCCGGCGAGGACCTCGGTGACGGCCTCGGGCGACTTGTCCAGCATGAGGTCGATGAAGTGCGCATCCTGGCCAGCGGGAAAGATGATGTTGAGGTCGCGACCGCTCATGATGGCGCCGTAGAGCTCCCAAACGCACCACATGCGCCTGATGGGCTTGGGTGCATCCCAGCTGTCGAAGAAGAAGAGCACCTCTTCGAACGCATCGATGGCCGCGTGCAGGCCCTGCGTCAGCAGGTCGTAGCGCTCCTGGTGCACCTGCGGTGACGCCCCGTCGATGTTGTCGAGCTTGGGCTGGTTGGCACAGAAGATGTCCAGCCAGACAAAAGTCTGCCGAAGGTCCTTGCCGAGGGTGATGTAGTGCGCGACAATGGCCTCGACCAGGTCGCCAAAGCTGCACTGGCGAGCCTGGCTCACGAAGGCGCCCTGAAAGGGCCGTCCCACTGCGGCGGGGTCCTCGGCCAGGAGCACCTCGAGGAAGATGGAGGACTGGTGCGAGGTTTCCTGGAAGGTCTCGGCGAGCACGACGTACTCGCAAATGTCCTCAATCGACCACCGCTCGCGCGGCTTCGGGACTGCAAGGGAGCGCTTGAAGTAGACGGGCGTGGCGTGATGGTGCACGAGTTTGCCGACCAGCACCTCAGCGTCGCCCGGGTCCTGCACGGCGGCCGTGAGCGTGGCGATGCCCTCGTCGCGGAGCAGCTTGAGCAGCTGCTCCTGGTCCCCTTCGTCCAGGGGCTCCAGCGTGTTCGCGAGCACATCCCCGAGCAAGAGGTCCTCCCTCTGCACCTCGAAGAGCTCCAGGCCGGGCTCCAGCTCCTCCTCCAGAATGCGCTTCCAGAACTGTTGCAGCGCTGCCACGCTCATGCCGCAGAACCACACGATTTCATTGCGCGGCTCCGGCTGCGGCAGCTGCCTCGTCCTCCCTGCCTCGCCTCGCAGCGAGGCCGCCGCCCTGCGCAGGCTTTTGCTGCGCGCGAGGCGCAAGAGCGCCCTTGCGCGGCCCCCGCCGCCGGTTCGCTCGGCCATGCTTGCTCGCTCGCCGCTCGCTCGCGCGCCGTGCCTGCCGCCGATCCGCGCTGGCCCGGTTACGCTTCTGCCGCTCGCCGGCGGCTTCTGCGTTGCCAGCGCGCCGCGCGGGCTCGCGCCCTCCCTCGCTCGTGGCCGCTCTCCAACTCGGCTCTCGGCTCGCAACTTACCACTGCACAGCAGCTGGCGCCGCGCGTGACCGTGGATGCGTGAGCGCGCGTGTCACGGTCACCACTGAAGTGCAGCGCCAGTGCCGCGGCGCCGGCACGGGCACTGGCACGACTCGGAGCGGCACGCTCGGAGCGCGCTGCTGCCGCTGCTGCCGCTGCCGCTGGTCACGGGCGCGCCGGGCACGACCAGCGGCAGCCGACTTGACCGCGAAGCAGAGCGCTGCGCTGCACTGCAATTGCACCGCCACTGACAGTGAGGGCACTGCACGCCGTGCACGGGTGCAATCGCGGTGCGAGTCAGCCACGCCGGCGAGTAGGCTAGCAGACTGCGAGCCTGAGTCGAGCCTGGAAGAGGATCGACGAGTGCCGAGTGACTTGGAGTGGTTGTCTTCAAGTTCAAGTTGCAGGAGGGCGACTCGCCGACTCGGACGCGTGCCACGCAGTGCCACACTGGCAGAGCGCTGCAGCTGATCTGATCTGCATCACTCGCGACCTCCTCCTCAGACGACAAGTAGGCAGGCCCGCGTCGCGCCAGGCCCAGCCGCCCGCCTCCTCTACGCCTCCTCTACGCCTCCTCTACGCCTCCTCTACGCCTCCTCTAGCCTGACGGCGCTCGGCTTAGCCATGCCTGGCTGGGCCGACAGAGGGACTCGCAAGGCGCGCGGCGAAGCGGCGCGAGGCAGAAGAGCGCGCCTCCCAACAAGACAAGAAAGGAATGAAACAGGGAAGCAGAGAAAAGTCAAAAGGCAAAAGACATGGTGTTGATGTTGCACAATGCGCAGCAGCTAAGTTATGTCACGTTCGATCGAGAGAGGGGGCGGGGGAACTTAGTCGACCTCCTCGACGGTGGCCTCAGTGGTCGGGTTGCCCGCGCCCGGAGCGCCAGCGCCCGGCATGCCACCCGGCATGCCACCGGGCATGCCGCCGGCGCCGCCCATGGCGGCCTGGAGGATGGGGTGGGAGATGGCGTCGAGCTCCTTCTGCTTCTCCTCGAACATCTCCTTGTTGTCGCCCTCGGGGTTCTGCTCGAGGAAGGCGAGGACCTCGTCGATCTTGTCGTTGAGCTTCTTGAGGTCGGCCTCCGGGATGGCGGACTTGAGCTTCTCCTCGTTGAGGGAGGACTTGAGCGAGTAGGTGGTGTTCTCGAGGGTGTTGCGGGCCTCGATGCGCTCCTTGACGGCGTTGTCCTCCTGGGCGTACTTCTCGGCCTCGGCGACCATGCGCTCGACCTCCTCCTTGGAGAGGCGGCCCTTGTCGTTGGTGATGGTGATCTTGTTCTCCTTGCCGGTGCTCTTCTCGACGGCGGAGACGTTGAGGATGCCGTTGGCGTCGAGATCGTAGGTGACCTCGATCTGGGGCACGCCGCGCGGCATGGGGGGGATGCCGTCGAGGTGGAACTTGCCGAGGAGGTTGTTGTCCTTGGTGAGCGGGCGCTCGCCCTCGAAGACCTGGATGAGCACACCGGGCTGGTTGTCGGCGTAGGTGGAGAAGGTCTGGGTCTTCTTGCAGGGGATGGTGGTGTTGCGCTCGATGAGCTTGGTCATGACACCGCCGGCGGTCTCGAGGCCGAGCGAGAGCGCGGTCACGTCGAGGAGGAGGAGGTCGTTGAGCTTGGCCGAGTCCGAGCCGGTGGTGAGGATGGCAGCCTGGACGGTGGCGCCGTAGGCGACGGCCTCATCCGGGTTGATGCTGCGGCACGGCTCCTTGCCGTTGAAGAACTCCTTGAGCATGGCCTGCACCTTGGGGATGCGGGTGGAGCCGCCGACGAGGACGATCTCGTGGACGGAGCCCTTGCTCATCTTGGCGTCGCGGAGCACCTTCTCGACGGGCTCCATGGTGGCCTTGAAGTAGTCCATGTTGAGGTCCTCGAAGCGGGCGCGCGAGATGGACGAGGTGAAGTCGATGCCCTCGAAGAGGCCGTCGATCTCAATGTGGGCCTGGGCCGAGGCCGAGAGCGTGCGCTTGGCGCGCTCGCAGGCGGTGCGCAGGCGGCGCTTGGCGCGCTCGTTGTTGCTCATGTCCTTCTTGAACTTGCGCTTGAACTCCTGCATGAAGTACTCGACCAGGCGGTTGTCGAAGTCCTCGCCGCCCAGGTGGGTGTCGCCGGCGGTGGCCTTGACCTCGAAGATGCCCTCCTCGATGGTGAGGAGCGAGACATCGAAGGTGCCGCCGCCGAGGTCGAAGATGAGCACGTTGCGCTCGCCCTCCTTCTTGTCGAGGCCGTAGGCGATGGCGGCCGCGGTCGGCTCGTTGATGATGCGGAGCACGTTGAGGCCCGCGATCACGCCGGCGTCCTTGGTGGCCTGGCGCTGCGAGTCGTTAAAGTACGCCGGCACGGTGATGACGGCGTTCTTGACCTCCTCGCCGAGGTAGCTCTCGGCCGTCTGCTTCATCTTGGTAAGCACCATCGAGGAGATCTCCTCGGCGGCGAAGGTCTTCTCCTCGCCCTTGTACTCGACCTTGATGATGGGCTTGTCGTTGGGGCCGGCCTCGACCTTGAACGGGAAGTACTTGAGGTCCGACTGGGTCGACGCGTCCGAGAACTTGCGGCCGATGAGGCGCTTGGCGTCGAAGATGGTGTTGTGCGGGTTCATCGACACCTGCGACTTGGCGGCGTCGCCGATCAGGCGCTCGGTGCTCGTGAACGCGACATAGCTGGGCGTCGTGCGGTTGCCCTGGTCGTTGGCGATGATCTCCACGCTGTCGTTCTGCCAGCAGCCCACGCACGAGTACGTGGTGCCGAGGTCAATGCCGATGCCAATGCCCTCCACCGACATCTTGCTGCTGCTGCTGCTGCTGCTTGCTGCTCTTCTGCTCCTGCTGCTCGATCGATTCTGTTCTGCCGTTGCCGCCCCGCTCCTCTCGCTCTCTCCCCGCCACCAGGGCCGCCGCCGCCCAGGATCCGCCGCCCTACCGTTCTCGCTACGAGGCGCCTAGGCCCCGCCCTTCGCGAATGTCTACGTTGGCACCCGCCACTTCGTGCACATTCCCGAAGCCCAACCGGGACACCGCGCCGCCGTACCTCCGACCGGACCTTTCGAGAGAGATGCACAAGCTGGCCGTCGAGAAGATCGCAGCGCCGTCATCAGGCCAGACAAGCAAGATCATGACTCGGACTCGGACAGCTGTCACAGCGAGTAAGAAGAGACTCTGTCTGTCACTAACTCACTGTCAGAGCCCGGGTTGTTTATCGTCATCTTCGTCGCCGCTGGCCGGCCTCGTTCAGATCCTTCAACCAGCAAGGCCCAGCAAGTTCGAGGCGCTGATTCCCCACTCAACCGCCGCTGGCCGCGTCATGGCATGTGCATTGTGCAGTGCTCGGATCGCGGCGCGCCTCGGATCACAATGACGCGGACAAGTTCAACGTCGCGAGCGTCGCGAGCATCGCGAGCGTCGCGAGCTCGGCGAGCTCGGCGAGCTCGGCGAGGCCGCGGGACCGAGCCCGCCGACCCGGCTGCCGGCCTGGCCGCGGCAGCTCCGAGGCCGAGCCGCAGCCGCTGGCTGGCCGAGGGCGCGCTCCGTCGAGAGCCTCCGAGCCAAGTTGGCAGGCTGCGCTTCCTTCCCACGTCCGGGCCGCTCGCGCCAGGCCGCCGCCGCCCGTGCGCCGCACGAGGCCGGTTCCGCCTGCCACGCAGTGCAGCCAGGGTTGGCCGCCAGCCTTGCTCGACGATCGCGCCGGTGGCGGCGAGCTTGATGAGCTTGAGCTTGAGCTTGAGCTCGAGCTTGAAGTTGATGGGGTCCGAGACTCCGTCCAAAAACCTCGCCATGGGCGGCGACCGTCCCGGACCGTATAAAAGGCAGGTGCTTGGTGCTGCTCCTTGGCTAACACATGTGCTTGGCGGTGCAGCTGCCTAGCTGGCGGGCTATTTCTCTCTCTCTTGTCTTCAGGCCTTTCTTGGCAAGCCTCTCTTCAAGCCTCTCTTCGTCAAGCTTCATCTCGACCTCGAGCGCATCGTCTCGACCTCGAGCGTGCCACGGCGAGCTTGCACGCGATCTTCTCCAAGTCCAGCCTGAGCGAGGCCTCAAACTCCAAGTCTCGGCGCTCTCAACTCTTAATTAAAAGTTACTAAGATTGCCGCATGGCAGGCAGGCATCAAAAGTCGTCCTGGCGGCGCCAGACGTCGCTCCCCGGCGCTCCACGGCGGGCTCCTTCCTCTGCGCGAGGCTGCGCACGGCGAGAGCCTGACTTGTCGCGGACCTGTCGCGGACCGGTCGCGGACGCGTCGCGGACCGTCCGAAACGCCGCGCGGATGCTTGGCGGCGCTGGAGAGAGAGAGAGAGAGAGAGAGAGAGAGAGAGAGAGAGACTGCTGGCGGCGCTGCGCGGGGCGGCGGCGCGCGCGGCAGAGCGGCGGCGGCGGCGGCGGCGGCGAGGGCGCGGCGGGATGCTTCGCGCGGGGCAGAGCGCGGCGCGCGCCGCGGCGGGCGCGCGCGGCGCGGTGCGCGGGCGCGCGGCGCGCGGCCTGCAGCGCGGCATCGAGGACTTCTTCGACCGCCGCGCCGAGGCGGCGACGACGGGCGAGCTCGAGACCGGCCGGGCCTGGGCGGTGGACGAGCTGCGGCTCAAGTCGTACGAGGACCTGCACAAGCTCTGGTTCGTGCTGCTCAAGGAGAAGAACATGCTGCTCACCGAGCGCCACACCTCGCGCTCGCTCGGCCAGCCCATGGTGGGCGCCGACCGCCTGCGCAAGGTCAAGACCAGCATGGCGCGCCTCAAGACGGTCGTCAACGAGCGGTCACGCGTGCACAAGGCCAACCTCACCATCAAGCAGGCTCAGGAGGAGACCTTCAAGCTCGAGCTCCAGCGCGCGAGGGGGCCTTCTGCTGACGTAAAAGAGTAAACGGCGCACTACCGTGCGAGCTTGGGCGACGTTTCTGTCACGATCAAGAGGACCTTGTGTGCCCACGAAGGCTTGCTTGCTAGCTTGCGCATGGACATCGTAAAAGAGCATCGAGTTGCTACACGTCGCGATCGCAAGTCGTCTTGGCGCTGGGGTACAGAAAAGGATGTTTTGCGTGGTACTGGGGACGGTGCTACTTGGTTTGGTTGCTGCGGTGCACCAAAGAAAAGGAAACAGGAGGGGGAAATACGTATGGTCTGGATGTTGTTGGGATGCTCCGAAGGCTTGGGGCTCTCGGGGCACTTGGGGCGCTCGAGCACCTGGAGCGCAACTCGGGGCACCCAGGGGCTGCTCACGGGCCACTTGGGACGCTCGTGCACCTGAGACGCTCAGGGCACGCACGCACAGAATCATCTGATATCTCGCGGTTCGCTGGCTCACGAGGCCACTTGGGACGCTCGTGTACCTGAGACGCTCAGGGCACGCACGCACAGAATCATCTGATGTCTCGCGGTTCGCTGGCTCATGGAAAGAGCTTGCGGAGGCCGGCCGGGGCCGAAGTGGCAAAGGTGCGCGAGGAGTAGTGCAGCGTGCTGAGCGCGGCGGAGCTGAGCGGGTCGTCCCAGGCGCGAAGCTGCAGCACGAGGCGCTTGACGTTGACCGGCGAGCCCTTGGCGTAGGAGCCAACAGGGTCCACCTTGTCGAAGAGCACAGTGGCGATGACGGAGCCGAGCAGCAGCGTCTGGTGGCCGTCCGAGTCCGGCAGGGGGCCCTTGGCCGAATAGCGCGGCGCGCTCTTGGCCGTGAGGTTGGCAAACTCGCCGAGGAAGGCCGGCAGCCCCGGCAGCGACCGGGAGAGGAGCGTCAGATCGTTGGAGAGCGCCGAGAGCAACGGGCTGCCCTGCGCCACAAACATGGAGATGGCTGAAGCCTCGGAGTCGTCCACCGGGATGTGCGGATTGTGCGTGTTCTTTTGGAGCTCGCGGCGGTAGAAGCTGAAGTCATTCTGCACGGCGGGCTGAGACATCTTGGCCCAGTCAAAGAGGAAGATGGCCTCCAGCAGCGCCGCCAGGCGCGCCAGCAGCGCGGCCTCGGCCGAGGCCCGCCCGGTGCCCTGCTCGGTCGCCGGCACCAGGATGCGCAAAATCTCGCCCACGGCGCTGTCGATCTCCTGGGACAGCTCGTAAAAGCCCTTGATGGCGCTCACGTTGCGGAACATGCCCTCGAAGGCCTCTTGCCGCACCTTGACGTCGTTCGGCGACGACAGCGCCTGCTGCACCAGGCGGTCGTTCGCCTGGTACGACTTGAGGAAGGCAATCGACTCCTCCCACCGGCCCAGCGCCGCCTCTGCGTGCCTGTACGCGGCCATGGCCACCGTCTGCGACTCGCTCGGCGGGTCCGCGTTGCGCAGCTCCAGCAGGTTCCCGCCGCCGCTCCCGGACGACGGCAGCAGCGTCGACAGCAGAGAGCCCATGCTGCCGCCTGCTGCGCCTCCTCCTCCTCCTCCTCCAGCAGGTTCAGGTGCGCGCGCGCCCTCGGGTTGCGTAGACCGCTGCTGCCCACCAGGCTCTGCGTGCCGCCTCGACGCCGCGCGCTCGCGGGCTGTGCCGCGCGGGGGGTGGGGGGCGCGCGCCTGCCGCCGCCTCCGCCTCCGCCGCCGCCGCGCGCGCGCCGCTCGGCCTGCGCCGCCGCCGCCCGCGAGTGAAGGCGGTCAAACGGGGCTCCTCGAAAACCGTGCGCCTGCCTCTGGCCGCCGCCCGCTCGCCGCCGCCTCCGCCGCCGCCGCCGCGCCGAGCGCGCCGGCAGGCGGCCAGCCAGGCAGCCGCCGCGCCGCGCCGCGCCGCGCCGCGCTCGCGCCGCCGCCCTCTCGCCGCGCGCGCGCAGGCCGGGTTTGGGCTTTGCGACTTTCAGGCAAGGCGAGGCGGGCGAGCGCTCAGTGTTCGGGCGCCGAAGCCCAACACGTGTGCGCTCCGGAGCCAGCCTGAGCCCCTCCTGCTGCCAGGGAGGGCGAGGGCGAGAGGGCGCTGCGCCTCGCGCGGCGGACCACGCCCGGCCGCGGCTCGTCTCTTCCCTCTCTCCTGGGCTCGCGCCTAGCGGTCTGGTCTGGCCATCACATGTCATGCCTGCAGTGCGCGCGGTAACATGAGTCAGTCACTGCAAAAGACTGCAAAGGCAAGACTGCACAAGAGAACGGCGGGGAGAACGGAGGAACGGGGAGGCCGAGCCTGAGCCTCGAGCGTTCTTACGAGGCGTGGAACGATGGAACGCAGGAACTAGGCGTTGACCTGAGAGGGAGCGCGTGCAGGGCAATGGCTCGGTTTTTGGGAGTTGCGCCTCGGACGCGCGCGAGGCTCGCGCAGGTGACCGTGAATCCATCCGGCGCGGCGGCGCGGCGCGGCGGTGCGGCGCGGGCGAAGACTGGCGGATGCATCGGCTTGCTTGAGTCTGCCTGATCTCTTTCGAGTGATCTTGCGTTGCTGGCTGGCACTGAGGCGAGGAGACGTGAAGGCAACGGGAGCGAGGCGGTGGTGTGCGCCACGCGCCGAGCGTGACGTGAGTCGCTGGCTGTGGCGGACATTCGACTCGAGGCGAGGCCGGAGCTGCATCGGCGACAGTGAGCTAGCTCGCTTGCTCGCTTGCTCGCTTGCTGCATTTCGGCCTGTCGTGCGGTTGCGGTGGCGCGCGCGCGCGAGACGCAGACGACGCAGACGACGTAGAAGCCGCAGGCGCAGCAGGCGCAGAGGCAGACGCGAGCGCACGCGCAGCAGCAGCAGCAGCGAGCGGGAGCGAGAATGAGCGCCAAGGAGGATGTGCTAGCGAACAAGCTGGCGGAGCGGTACGCCAAGGGTGACGCGGACGCGAGCGAGTACATCGTAAAGGAGACGCGCAAGTTCCTGGCAAGCAAGTCCGGGCGCAAGCTGTGCGCGTCGGACATCCAGCAGCTGGAGCGCAAGCTGGAGGCCGGCATCAAGGAGCTGAAGCGCGCGAACGAGGCGCGCGCGCGCGGCGAGGCCGTCATGGAGGACGTGGTGCTCGCCAAGGAGCGCGCGCAGGAGGAGAGCAAGAAGGCGGAGGGCGAGGCCAAGCCAGACATTCCGCTCGACAGCTACCTGGTGTTCGCGACGGCGTCCGAGTACGAGCACCAAAAGGCGGAGCGCGAGCGGCTGCGCGAGATGCGGGCCAAGCAGCGCAAGATGAAGGAGGAGCTCGACCAGCAGGTGGACGAGTCGCGCAACAAGAACTCCGAGTACATTCGCATCGAGGAGGACTACGCGCAGCACGTGCGCGCCCAGTACGCCGCGCACCTGGACACTGAGAAGTCCAAGCGCCAGCAGGAGGCCGAGCGCCAGCGCATTATCAAGGAGGAGCGCGACCGCCAGCTGGCCGAGCTGCAGGTGCGCCGCGAGAAGGCCGCCCGCCGCGAGCGCGAGCAGGAGGCCGCCCTCATCGAGAAGGCCCTGGCCGACATCAAGCGCGAGGAGGAGACCCAGAAGCGCAAGACGCGCGAGCAGCGCGAGTACATGGAGCGCGTGCAGGCCGCCAACCTCAAGAACAAGGCCGTGCGCGCCGCCGAGCGCGAGCGCGAGCAGGAGGAGGAGAAGAAGCTCCAGGCCGAGTACGCGCGCCGCCTCGACGAGCAGGAGCGCATGCGCGAGGAGACTTACGCGCGCATGAAGGCCAAGTCCTCCAACAACCAGGCCATGTATGTCGCTGCCACCGCTGCCAAGAACGCCCATGACCGCGAGGTCGAGGCGCGCGCCCTCGCCTACCAGGAGCAGCTCGCGCGCGAGGCCGAGGAGCGCCACCAGGCCCAGCTCCGCCGCCGCGAAGAGGACAAGGTCAAGCTCAACGAGGCGCTCGCCGACCAGATCGCCATTGCCCGCGACCGCGACGCCAAGCTGCGCGAGGCTGAGGCTATCTTTGCCGAGGCCTACAAGGCCGACGCTCGCCATGCCCTCGCCGAGGAGAAGCGCATGGCCAACCTCCGCCAGCAGCGTGCGCTCGAGCACAAGGCCGAGCTCCAGCGCCAGATCCAGGAGAAGCTCCATGCCACTGCTGAGACCGACCCGACTGCCATGAGCCCCCAGGAGAAGCTCATCAACCTTCCCCATATCCGCAAGCTGGTCTCCGATGACGACGTGGTCGGCGCCATTGCCCACCGCATCGACAAGTGCCGCGTCGCCGCCGAGGCCAAGAAGCGCACCAAGCTCGGCATCCGCGGTGGCCCTGCCGACCTCCAGGACGACGACGACTTTTAAAACTGGGGAGAGGCTCGCCTCACACGTGACCCTACTCTTTCTTTCCACACAAGCATGCCGGGTAGTAGCATAGAGGAAGACAAACCACGACACCAACATACGTGTATGCCTTGGATGACCACTTTGCTCGACCATGACTGCCTGGCAGCGGACTCGGAGGCCCTGCCAGTGACAGGAGGACACGCTCAAGCTCTAGCTCTAGAGAGCTAGGCCTAGCTAGCTTGCTAGTACGTTTTCACGCTCATCTCACATGCATTGACTTGCTTGCTCGCCTGCCACTGGCGGTGTAGTAGTGCTCGCGGCGCTCGCGTGCAAACCCGGTTGGTGGTGGCCCGTGGTGACCAGGTACCACCACCCGAGGTGCCACCACCACTGGCACTACCACCACACGATGGACGGCGTTGTGGCGAGCGACGTCTTGGAGGCGCGCTGCGTGGCGCACGCCTTTGAGCCCGCGTCGCCGCCCGCGCCCGGCGCGTCGCCGACCGGTCGGCCTGGGCTCCGCGCGACATGCGCAGCCTGCGGCCGCACGCTCGCGCAGCACGAGGTCCAGGTGCGCTGGCGCGAGCCGCGGGGCGAGGCTCGCAAGGCCGCCTTCGCCCTGCTCGCCGCCACGAGGCTCGCGATCGAGGAGGACGCGCAGCGGTGGCTCCACGGCCTGGCCGCCTGCTGGCGCACGCTGCCGCAGCCGCACCGCCTCGACAAGCTGCTCGCGGCGCAGAGGGCCGCGCTCTCGGCGGCCGCGACTGGCCAGCGCAAGCTCGGCCCGTCGCGAGCCCTTGAGCTCGTGCGCGCGCTCGACGAGGCGTACTTCTCGCTGGTCTACGAGACGCGCGTCGACGGCGGCGCCGTCCCGCGGCGCTGGGCGCCCGACTCCTTCTTCGAGCGCGCCGAGACGGAGCTCAACGGCGACCACACCGCGCTGGCCGAGGCCTTTCCGCGCAGCAACCACGAGAACGCGCTGCTACGCCTGTGGCGGGCGCGCCTCGGTGAGCATCTGCGGCGCGGCGCGAACCTCGTCGACTGCGACGTGCACGCCTCGGCGCGCCGCGTGCCCGCCGCGGACTGGGCCGGCCAAGGCCGCCCGCCGCTCAGCACCGCGGACGCTCAGGTCTGGTTCGACCTGCTGCGCGACTGGCCAGCCCACCTGTACGCCTACGCAGTGCCCACGCCGAGCGCGCTGCGCGCCATCTCCCGGCGCGGCACCGTGCTCGAGATCGGCGCCGGGACGGGCTACTGGGCCTCCTTGCTCCGCTCCATCGGCGCCGACGTCGTGGCGGCCGACGTTGCGCCGCTCCCCTACCGAAAGACCAGCAAAGGCCGCGCTCGGGTTCGAGCCAACGAGTACCATGGCCAGCTCCCGGCCTACACCGCCGTGGAGCCCATGGCCCGCGGGCCGCAGGGTCCCTGCTTTGCACCTGGCTGGGCCGCGCGCGACGTGCTCTTTCTGTGCTACCCGCCGCCCGGTACGCCCATGGCAGAGCGCGCGCTGCGCGAGTTCAAGGGCGACTTTGTTGCCGTCGCCGGCGAGTGGATCGGCACCACGGGCACGCATGTCTTCGAGCTGGATCTGCAGCGGAGCTTCGCGCTCGAGGAGCGCATCGAGCTGCCCAACTGGCCCAACACGGCCAACGACCTCACTCTTTGGCGCCGCCGCGCTCAGGCCATCGCGGACACCACGCCCGTCGCGCACCAGGCCCTGTGTTGTGCAGCGTGCAGCTTGTCTCTGGGCGAGACGCCGCAGCTGCGTCGCTGCGCGGCTACGCGCGCCATTAGCTTCTGCTCGAGCGCCTGCCTCCAGGCCGGCCAGGACCAGTGGCGCAGGCAGCACTCCTTGCGTGGTCTCCTCGCGCCCGAACTCGGCGTCGAGGTCGACCAGATTTTTGCTTCAGATTTTGACGCGCTCCCCTGGCCCTACAAGAGTGTGCCAGTCTCAACGAAGAACAAGGAGAGCCAAGCCGACCCTCGCTCCAGCAAACGCCGCTCCAGTGATGAAAAAAATGAAAGCCGCTCACTGACAGGCAAGGGTCGCCCCGGCGAGTCCCATCGAGACCCCCCTCGGCCAAAAAAACCAAGCGAGGCCCGGAAGCGCCCCTTGGTGCTGCAGCTCGAGCAGCCTGCCAAGCGCAGCAAGTCCAAGAAGAAGGCCACCAACAGCCACCACAAGCCTCGTCGGCCCAAGAGCTAAACAGCTTCATGTGTACCATCATTCACTCTCAGGGTTCGCTTAGAGAGAGAGGCAGAGGCAGAGACAGTGACAGAGACGGAGACGGAGAGAGAGAGAGAGTCAGCTTCCTGTTCATCGTTCCAAAGAGAGCAAGGCCCGGGCCGAGCCTCTTGACGGCGTCAACGCATACCTAGGGGGTCAGTGCGCAAGTTTTTCACGGTACGGCCGCTCGGATCCACATGTCGAATAATGCGCATTAGTGCACGTGCACTTAAAAAACTTCCCGTGAGCCCCCGTGCGCGCTGGGGCGATGACCGTGGCAGTGCCTCGGCCTGGCGCTGCGGCCGGTAGCTTGCTTGCCGTCAAAGAGTCGAGAGCGCGTGCAGAAGAACGCGAGGCAGGCTCTGGCAGGCAGGCAGGCAAAACCTTGTCCAAGTTGAACGCTCGGCAGGATGGCGGAAACGGTGGCCATGGCGGGCGAGGAGCTGGACGGGCCGGCGTCGCGCAAGGAGCGCTCGGAGCGGCGCGAGGAGGACCAGGAGGGGCGCAAGAAGGAGCGCAAGCACCGGCACAAGGACAAGGGCGAGGGCGAGACGGATGACGGCAAGAAGAGCAAGAAGAAGAAGAAGTCCTCGTCGTCATCCTCGGCCAAGGCCGGCAATAACCGCGAGGGCGCGGAGGGGGAGGGGGCGGAGGAGGAGGAGAAGAAGGACCGCAAGCACCGCAAGCGCGACGGCGAGGAGGGCGAGGAGAAGGAGAAGAAGCACAAGAGCAAGGACAAGAAGCACAAGAAGCGCGAGAAGAAGGAGGGCGCGGAGGACGAGGAGGAGGACGAGGAGGCGCAGCTGCGACGCGAGCGACGGCGCGAGGAGCGGCGGCGGCGGCGCGAGGAGGGCTCCGACGATGACAACGACGACGCGGGCGAGGACCGGGAGGCGCGGCGGTCGTCCAAGCACCGTTCGTCCTCCTCGGAGAAGAAGCATGACAAGAAGAAGAAGAAGAAGCACGACAAGGACGCCGACGCGGACAAGGACAAGAAGAAGAAGAAGAAGGACAAGAAGAAGAAGAAGGAGAAGCCGCAGACCTTGTGCGAGCAGAGCGTGCTGCAGGACGAGCCGCTGGCGAGTTCGGACGAGGAGACCGCCGCAGAGCGCAAGGCGCGCAAGTCGAAGAAGAGCTCGCGGCACAGCAAGAAGGACGAGGAGGCCAAGGCGTCCGAGGAAGAAGAAGAAAAGGGCGGTAGCGACGCGGAGGCGGAAGACGTGGAGGCGCCGACCAGGGCGCCGGCGCCCGGGTCGTTTGAGGCGCTCGAGGCAGCCCATCGCGAGCGGCGTGCGCAGCGCATGTCCAGCGCGGAAGAGGACGACCTCATCGAGGAGGACCTGGAGGGCAGTCACGCCATGCACGATGTCCAGGAGGACGAGGAGGAGGACGAGGAGGAGGAGGAGGAGGAGGGGGAGGAGGGAGAGGAGGACGAGGACGAGGATGACTGCGGGGCGCACGGTGCGCAGGGCGCGCACACGGCGTGGAACCCGAAGCTCCCGGCGGCGGTGCGCGACGATCTGTACGTGGACGAGTTTTCGGGCGTGCAGGACCCGTCGCAGGAGATGGCAGAGCGCATCCGCAAGCTGCGCAAGCTGCTCTACGAGCCGGTGCCGGAGGGCGTGACGCTCAAGGCGCAGATCGACCGGCACTACGATCATTCCGGGAGCGTATATTACTCGTTCATTTTGCCGGTGGAGCGCGGCGACGGGATGCGCGACAAACGCATGACGCTGATGATCGCCAAGTGCCGCGGGGGTCTGACCATGAAGCCGACGTACGTGATCTCGCTGGAGCCGGTGGACTTCAAGAAGCGGTGCTCGGGGCGGTCGGAGCGGTACTTTGGCAAGGTGCAGCTGATCCGGGGCGCGGACGCCCTGGGCCTGGCCGGGCCGATGCAGTACGTGGTGTACGACGACGGGTACAACCCGAACCGCGTGGGCGGCGGCCGCGGCGAGCCACCTGTGGGCTTCGCGCGCAAGCTGCTGGCCTCGGTCGTGTACGAGGACGCGCGCGGCATCTCGGAGGACCTCGCCATGACTGTGGCGCTGCCCAAGGCGCCCCGTCTGCCCAAGGACCAGGTGGAGGCGTCGATGGACCCGCTGCGCACGCAGTTCAAGACGCTGGCCAAGTGCCACAACTTCTCCATCCAGGAGCGCGTCATGGAGGCCGAGGAGGACCTCGAGCACCACCCGTTCCTACAGACGGCCGAGAATACGTTTTTGTCCATGCGCAACATCCCCATGGGCACCAAGAAGCGCCTGGCCGTCTCGAACGAGTCGCGCTTCCCGGTGGCGCCCAGCATCAAGAACTTTGAGCTGGGCCAGGCGCCCGTGGACCAGTCGTCTGCGCCGGAGCTCGGCCTGGCGCGCATCGGCAAGGAGCGCTTCTTCGTGCTTGCGCGCCACCCGTTCTCGCCCTTTGAGGCCTTTGCAGTCTGCATCTCCAAGTTCGACTCCACCAACTCGTACCGGTCCAAGCTGAGTCGGCGCATGTCGCTCTGAGGAGGACATGGCATGACATGTCGGGCCATGGCATGGCCCGAGTAAAGAAGAAAATCACACATCGCGACACAAATACACACCGAAATTTTGTTGATCTCATCGCCACACGAACTTGCCCCTCCTTCCTTGTCGTTTGTTATGTACTCGATCGAGCTGGCTGTAGCAACTCCTCCCCTCTCCACCCAGGTTCACTTCCCACGGACGGCTCGAAGCCCCTTGCGTGTCTCGAAGACTCTTGCGTGTCTCGCCTGGCGCTGACAGTGAGTTGGTGAGCGAGCGGCCACGGCCAGCCCGTGGCGCGGCCGCGCCTCACCGTCAGGCTGGCTCGTCTGCGTTGTCTCTTCACATGAGCAGACAGCAGGGACCGGCCTTACTGCTCACGGGGCTCTCGGTCGTGGCCGCCACGGACGGCGAGAACTGCTTGGGCAGCACGGACACGTTGACGGGCGTCGGGTGCGTCTCGTAAAAGGGGATTTTGGCCTGCTTGAGCGTTTTGGACGAGGAGCTCTCCAGCTCCTTGCCCATGCACAGCAGCCGGATGCGCCTCGGGTCCGTGGGCTTCTCGACCTGCGCCGGCCAGTTGTCGAGCAGCTTCTGCTTCACCTCATCCTGCGCGGCGTCCAGCGCGAAGTCCAGGATCACGTACACGCCGTCATAGTTCGCAAACAGGAACCTCAGGTTCAGTCGGTCGCCCTCCTTGCCCATGCTTCCCTCCAGCATGCGCGCCGCGCCGCGCCGCGCCGCGCTTCGCCGCCTCCGCCTCGCGCGCGCGCTCGCCGCGCCGCGCGCCCCGCCGCGCACACCTCGCGCCCTGCGCGCGCCGCCTCAGGCCGGCGTGGATGCCCGCGCGCGCCTCGCCGCGCCGGATGCGCCGCGCGCGCCGGCAGCGCCGCGCGAGGCCTGCGCTCCGCGGGGGCGCCCGCCGCGCCGCGCTCGCTCGCGCCGCGCCGCGCTGCGCCGCGCCGCGCGGGATGGAGGACTGCCGCGCGCGCGCCTCCAGGCCGCGGGACCTTGACGGGGGAGGGAGGGAAGGAAGCTTGACTCAGCCGCTCCAAGTCGAGCTTCCGCCGCCCACCACGGCAGCTCAGGTTTTGTTCACTTGCGCCGACTCAGCCTGGACTTGCGCTCACTGCAGCCAGACGGCCTGCCGGCGGTACTAACTAACTTACTAAGCGGCCGCAGTGCAGGACTCGGAGAGGCGCCAGGCCCAGCGCGCGCACGGCCGCCACGGCGCGGAGCCTGCACGGCAAGGCGCAGCAGCTCGGCCCAGCTAGCTGGCTGCCTGGCTAGCGAGCTAGAGGCCGACTCGAGTTTTGTTGGCTCGAGGCCGCGAACGTCGCGGCACGTGGCCGTGCAGTGCGGGTAGTAGAGCCAGTATGGGTCCACGTCGGCCACGGCCGGCTCGAGCTGGAGCCATCCTGGCTAGAGCGAAAGCTGGTAGCCAGCCAGCGCCAGTCAAGGCCCGGCCAGTCGAGGTTCCGCTGCAAGTTCTTGTCCTGGTCACGGTCCTGCAGCGCAGACTCTGAAGGCTGCCGGTCCTCGCCGTCGTGCGTCCTTCTCCTGCCGGTGCGAGGTGGCTCGCGCCGGCGCGGAGGTTGAGCTTGTTGTTCTCCGGCGGGTCTGCCTGTGCCACTGGCAGTTGGCAGTCAGTCGCGCACTGGTCTGCTGAGTCAGTGACTCTCTCCGAGGCATAAAAGTTAGCCAGGATCTCCTCGCGAGTCTCCGATCTCTTCACTGTGACACAGGCTTGGCAAGCATGCTACGAGTGTTGCTGTTCTCTGTCAATCTACGGACCTTGACCGGAGCACGGTGGCCGTGCAAGAATGGGCTCGCTGTGCGGGCCGTCCTTCGGCAAGGTGCGGTGGTGGTGGCTGGTACCGCTGCTGGTCAACTGGGAATAGACCTTGCGGAGCCTGGTGCTGGCAGCAGGGTACTTCCGCGGCTTACTCCAGATGATAATGCGGCTGGTGCCCGGGGTCGCCCAGACGTTGCTAGTGATGGCAAGGACGCCAATCATGTTGCAGAGAGAATCCACGGGCTGTGTGACCCACGTGAGCTGCAACAGATGGTACGCCTTGGTGCCGCTCTCGAGCGCAGGCGCGATGGAGACCGTCAAGAGGAAGGCCATGGTGGAGAAGATGGTGAAGGACGTCCAAAAGAGGTTACGCTGAGCCACGGTCCGCACGCGCTGGCTGCTGAGCGTGGCGGCGACACGAGCCTCGCGCAAAGAGCGCATCTGCGCCAGGACCGGTGCGAGGAAGAGGTAGAGAAAGATCGTGGACAGACCCGTGTCCATAATGGAGAAGGAGAGCGCGAGCCACCACGGGTGGTCCTGAACGCACACGCTACCATGCACGAGCTTGCCGTTGACCGTGCAAACCAGTATGAGCAGCAATACCGGCATGCCATAGGTCCCAATCACTGCTGTTCGCCACAGCGCGTACGATAGTCTGCTTGTCTCCATGCGGTAAGAGCCTTTTGCGCGAATGAGGAAGATGCGATAGCTGATATAGTTTCCGAAGCAGTAGCCGAAGGAAGGCACCGAACCGAGATAGTTGCACAGCGCCCAGGATGTCGGCTCGAGGCGAAAGAGCGCAAAGCCGAAGATAAGGACGCACCCTAATGTCATGGAGGTAACCAGCACGAAGACTAGCAGCAGAATCCACCGCTGCGACGGCTTCAGGCACCGCATACGACAGCTAAAGGAGAGTAAATATATCAGAACGAAAACACCGAACACGCTTGTGATGCCAGCCGTCCATTTCGTGTACCAGAGGCTCTGTTCCAGCGCCTCTGGGATGGGCACATCAGCCACATCCACCGTCACATTCTCGTTGCGTGCTAAATACTCGGCCACAAACGAGCTCATCTACCTAGCGAGGCGTCTACACCTTGTCAACGAAGAGATGAGCACCGCCTTTAATTAAGACGAAGCCTCCTGTGCCTCGCCTCGCCTCGGCTCAGGTAGCCTCGCTCCGCTTCCTCTCGCCGCGTCACGCCACGTCACGCCACGTCACACCACTTCTCGCCTCGCCTCGCCTCGCCTCGCCTCGCCTTGCGCGGCGCGGCGATGCCGCCGCCTTTGCGTCCATTAAGCTCTGCGGCACCAGGCTCGCTTTTTCTCTCTTCGTCTCGACCTGTCACACTAGCCAGTACAGCCAGGGTGCGGGCCGCGCCGCCGCGCCAGCCAGCTCGAAGTGAACACCAGTGTATGCAGGTACGCAAGAGCCAGTGCCTCGCTCGAGTACGCTAACGTTATCTTTGCTCGCACGCCGCTGGCAGGGTGCGGTTGACCTGGACAGAGGACCATCAACGGAACTTTCACTACCATGTACACAAAAAGGTCACACAGCCTGGCTGCGCTTGACTCGAGCGATCGAACGGATCTCCCCTGCAGCGAGCCATGGGTGAAGGCAAGGAAATGCTCTTCAAGGGCAAATGAGGCAGGCCAGGTGCTCATTGCGGTTGTGTATAGGCCGCGAGAGCAGAGGGCGCTTCTGCCAACTTCCGCTCGCACTCGCAGGAGTCAATGCCGAGATTGGCCTCTTCTCGTTGTGAAAAGTTGGCTGTGCTGAGGTGATGCTCCTGTCGACGCTTGGGTCCGCGCGACCCGCTTTTGTCCATGTGCAAGAGCAGAAACCAGGGTGCAGATGCGGAAGAACCCAAACAGATGGCGACTACAAACAAGGAATGCCAGGTGGGCTGCAGCAAATGGTAGCATCTTGTTGTCATCTTGGAGCTCCGGTGCAGTCGTCACGGGCAGGAGGAAGATCATGGTTGGTGGAGAAGGTGGCCCGTGGCCAAGGACGTCCGAGGTTGGGTTGCACAATGGGCTGCTAACGGAGCACAGCAGCGACAGAAGCCCTGCGCAGGAAGCGCATTTGCGCCAACAGCAAACTTGACGCGGATAGCACTGCCTCCACGCTAAAGTCGGCTGGCCGCTCGGGGCGTTCGGTCCTGCACATGCACGCTGCCATGCGCGAGCGTACCGCGAGGACGAGGGTGATGAGGACGACCGCAGAGCTGAGGATCTCAATCCTGGCTGTCTAATGCAGCTTGTTCGCGAGCTTTCTTGAGGTGCCTTGGCGCGATGAGGGAGACGCTTGCAACGCAGATACCAAAGCTCTGGCCGAGGGACCGCGCTGATACGAAGTAGTTCGCGTCTGGAACTCTGTCGCCAATCAGTTCTCGATCGGAGTGCAGCACCTTGATACCCCATTTTTCGTCTGCGTGCTTGGAGCGTGAGCCCTGCCTTGGCTTTCCCTCTCATCGCCTTGCCTCCTCGCCTCGTGAAGCTCAGGCAAGCAGCGCAACGCTCTTTTCTCGAGGAGCGCGGGGCTTCCACGGTGCAAGCTTTCTCTCTGCGCTCGGCTCTTGACTCTTCCATTGCAGTCGCCTTTTACATCTTGCAGAGCGCACCACCTGCTCTTTTCAAAGGCCCAAGGTAGAAGAAGGCGTGAGGCTCGCTGAGGTCTCGCTGCAAAACGGGACACGCTGCTGCTGCCAGCAATCAATTGCAAAGAAACCACCCAGGCTGGCTTCGCTTCGCCTGGATCTCCTGCCTGGTCAGGAAAAGAGGCAACTTTTCGTTCGTGGAGGGCCTACCGGTAGCTTTCCCTCTCACAAGCAGAGCAGGGGCGGCAAATAGCGCCACGCTTGCGCACAAAAGCAGTGCAGTTGGAGTGCCATTGCAACTTTTCATTTCTCAAAGGGCGTGACTATTTCGCACTCGACGCTGCGAGGATGGACTCGTTGTGCAGTTGATCGGGCGGCGAAGAGGTGGTCGGTTGATTGGTAGGGTCTTTCGTGCTATTGACCCGGGAGAGGTGCTTGCGAGACATGATGCTGATTGCAGAGAATCTGCGAGACACACCCGAACCAGTGCTAACGTTACTGCCGCCGCCATCGCTGGTGGTGCGATGCGCCCATGCATTGCTGGTGATGGCAAGTACGGCGACCATGTTGCAGACGGAGTCAACGGGCTGGACGACCCAGGTAAGCTGCAACAGGTGGTAGGTCTGCGTGCCGCTCTCGAGCGCCGGCGCAATAGAGACGGTCAGCAGTGTGACCATGGTCGAGAAGATGGAAAAGGAGCTCCACATCAAGTTGCGCCTGGCCACAGCCTGCATGCGCTGTGCACTATGTGCGAGGGAAACTTGAGCCTTGCGCATCGAGCGCATGTGGGAGAGCACTGGCGCGAGGAAGAGATATAAGAAGATGGAGGACAGACCCGTGTCGAGAATGGAGAAGACTAGTGCAAGCCACCATGGGTGGTCCTGCACGCACACCTTCCCGTGCACGAGCTTGCCATTCACTGTTACGATGAGAAAGACGAGCAGCAGCGGCATGCTGTAGGTCCCAAGAACGGCAAGCTTCCACAGAGTGTGCGTTAGCCAGCTCGTATCCATGCGGTAGGAGCCCTTGGCGCGAATGAGGAAGATCAGGTAGCTGAAGTAGTTGCCAAAGCAATAGCAGAGCGCAGGAGCCGCCCCAAGATAGTTGCAGAGTTTCCATGACGTAGATTTGAGGGGAAGAACTGCAAAGCCAAGGATGACAGCGCAACCTGTGGTCATGCAGCCGACCTGCGCGGACACCAGCAGCAAAATCCAGCGCTGTGACGGACGCAGACAATGCGCGCGGCAACTGATCAGAAGCAGATACACCACAAAGCATAGGCCGATGAAAGTTCCTACGCCGCCTGTGAACGTCGTGATGACGATGTTCTGCTCTAGCGCTTCTGTGATGGATTCATCTGCGGCGTCCACTGTCACATTCTCGTTCCGTGCCAAGTACTCTGCCACAAACCAGCTCATGTGTTGAATTTGCGCGATCAGCTCTCTCTTGGTTCTCCCCGTCGCGCCGCTTCGCACTTTCCTTGTCTCGCCTCGCCCAGCGCAGCGAGGAGCTCTTGCTCCGCCTGGCCGCGCCTCCCTCTCGTCGCGCAGCGCACGTCCTACCGTTCCACCGCGCGGTCACTTGCTGTTCTGGTCCAACCCGGCACCGCCGGACAAGTTTGCTTGCACCCTGCCACATCTCGAACAGTTTCGGCGGATTGCTTAGCGTCTGGAGAGTCAGGGCGGCTGCTGAGCAGCGTCTTTCTGTTCGCAGATGTGACGCGAAACGTCGTCACCCACTGCCAGTGGCCCAGCAGCAATTTGGAAACCGGACATTTCACCGGACACCAGCGACGGCGCGTCCGAGGGCCAAGTGGAAGCGTGCATCGTCCTGGAAGCGACGGGCAAGTGCGCGCGACCTCTACGGGCCGGCAAAGACAGGCGTAAGAGCAACTGGCGCGGCCCGCGAGTGACCGCTCTGCCACGCATCCTGGCGTTCCTTCGTTTTGAATAGGCTTCGGACTGGGGGTGGGTGGGGGAGGCGGGACTATCTCTGTACGAGCAATTGATGCAGCCACAAGCAACCGCCACGGCACCCATTGCCTGCCTCATCGCTGGGGATTCCGACTTTTTCGCTCTTGAGGGATATTCCGCTTCACCTGGGCCCTGACTGTGACGAGGGATGATGACGAGTTGACGATCGGCAAGGCCGGGACCTGGGCCGTGCGTTCGCGGAGGCATTGTCTGGAATCCGAGTCAGCCCGAGTCTCAGGCTGTCTCTCTCTCTCTCTCTCTCTCTCTCTCTCTCTCTCTCTCTCTCTCTTTCTCTCTCTCTCTCTCTCTCTCTCTCTCTTTCTCTCTCTCTCTCTCTCCACATGTGCTTCAACTTTGGCGATGAAAAAGATCCATTGACGAGGAAGCACAGGAGATGAAAAGGAATGCTCCGACTATTTGTTGTCCATGGATTTTCTACCGCTGCTGACTCTGTAGCTGGCTTGGATCTGCTTTGGAACGCCTGACACCCTGGCGTTGGGGATCCAGACGGAGGATGTGATGGCCATGGTCCCAATCATGTTGGTGAGCGAGTCCAAGGGTTGTGCGAGCCAGCTGATGATGTGAGTGTGATAGGTCTCCACCGTCCGGGACTTCAATGGGACAAAGGTGACGGTGAGCATGAACATGAAGGTGGACGCAATGGTGACGAAGGACCAGAACAGGTTTTTGCGCGCCGTGTGGCGCATCATGAGTCTCGTGCCGGAGGAAGCCGAGCTGCACGTGGAGACCACACGCATCTGCTGCAGCACTGGCTCAAGGAAGAGATAAAGAAAGGCCAGCGACACGGTGGTGTCAATGGAGGCGAAGACGGCCGCTAGCCACCACGGGTGCTCAACCATGCAGATGGAGCCGAAAATGAGCCTGCCGTGCATGAACAGCCACATGATACCGAAAAAGAAGGGGATGCCCATGGTACCGATGTATGCGAACTTGTAAAGCATGGTGGCGAAGCGGGTCTGCTTGCCAAAGGCCTGCGCGGACCTGGCGCGCTTGAGGAAGATGGCATAGTTCCACCCGTTCCCGGCCACGTAGAAGGTCGAAGGCACCGTGCCGAGCCACGAGCAAAGCTTGTACTGCTCGTTCGGTATGTCTGTCAATGCAAAATAGAGAATTAGCGCGTTGCTGATGACCATGAAGCTGACGTGCAGCAACAGGATGCGGAATATGATCTTCTTTCCGTGTGTCATGCCTTTAGCTTTGCAGTACAGATACACCAGCATCGTGAGTGCTGGCACACCATAGAGAGTCGCCACGGTGCTCGTGATTACCTGGGCCCTCCTGTACCTCAGCGCCTTTGGTGTCGGGTCTGTGTCCCAGACATCGAGCGTGGTGTTCGCGTTGCGCGCGATGTACTCATCGAAGAAGCTCATCCTTCCCAAGGCGCTGGCCGAAGCCTTAGAACAAGCGCTTTGCGGGACGCCCGCCACAAGCTGTCAGCTTCACGTACGCCAGTCGAACCCTACGTTTGTCCGATACGGAGGAAGGTGCATTGGCTGTGTATGAGCCGCTGCAACGGACCTCTCTGTCCCTCGTGTTCGCCGGTGCAGTTTGTGTCAAGACAAAAGTACAGCTGGTGGTGGACGACGCCAACTCAACCTGAACGGCTCGGTCTGCACTCTTCGCACGCCGCCGAATCTCGATCAGCTCCAAGCCAGTCTCACTGTCGGCTTGTCGGCTCGTGCACCCCGGAGTACGGTGTTCGGCCGACTGGGGCCGTTGTCACGGTCCCGGGCCTGCCGGGGGTCTGTGTCGCGGAGAGCGGCGGAGAGCGGCGGAGAGCGGCGGCTGCAGGCGGCCGAGCCCGGCTGCGCTGCCCCTCTCCTTCAGGACACGTGGGGTACCACGGGTAAATGGAGGTGCACGGTTAAAGAGGGTGGGACCCACCACGGAATCTGCGCCTTTACTTTTACTAATTACTTGTCGGCAGAGACCATTTTGGTGCTGGTGGCGACAAAGTGTGTCGACGGGAGCAGGGGCTTCTTGGGCTTCCAGACGGACGCCGTGATGGCCAAGGTGCCTGTCATGTTAACGAATGAGTCCATCGGCTGTAGCACCCAAGGAATGACTTGGGTGTGGTACAGGCTCAGGGACTGTTCCTTCGTTGGCAGAATGGTGATGATGACCATGATGATGAAGGTCGAGAAGATCGTGAGCGCTGTCCAAAAAAAGTTGGACCGCGCCGTCTTTCGCATCCGTACAGCTGCGCTCGTTGCGTCCGAAGAGAGCCGCATTTGTTGCAGCACCGGCTCGAGGAAGAGGTATAGAAAGGCGAGCGAAATGGACGAATCGAGAAAGGTGAACACGGCCGCCATCCACCATGGGTGAGTCTGCGTGCACACCGACCCAAAAGCGAGTTTGCCACGAATGAAGACGGGCATCGCGATGAAGAAGGGGGGGATCGAATAGGTGCCCAAGAGCGCGAATTTCCAAAGCACTGCCGCGAAGCGAGAACGCTGTCGGATCGCGTTGGTCGTGCTGGCACGCTTGAGGAAAATGGCATAGCTCATCCCGTTGGCCGCAACGTAAAAGGCTGGCGGGACCCCACCTGCCCAGGAGCAGAGTTGCCACTCGTCGCTTGAAAAGTTCGTTGTGGATGGGTAGAGAATGGCGGCATTGCTGATCAGCATGAAGAAAACGTGCCACAGGACCATGCGAAAGAGTACCGCCTGGCCCGACGGCCGGTCCGGGTTCTTCAAGTACAGGACCATCAACGCGCAGAGCACCACGGCACCGATGGCGACCCCAATGCCACTCAGCGCTGCCGCGACGGCCCTGAACCTGAGTACACGAGCAGGCGCGCTCTCGTGCACATGCTCTGTGAGCATGGCCTCCGTGCGCGCGACATACTCGTCAGCGAACTTCATGACAGCCGTGGCGCCACACGCGCGTGCCCCTGCGCGCGCGCGCGCGCGCGCAGCGAGCAGTCCGCTCAGGCCGCACGTGCGCTAGGAAACTCCTCCGTGTCCAGCGATCTGCTTAGTGTTTTGCCATGACCAGAACACATGATGAGAGCCGTTCACGTGTTCGGACACTGAAAAGTGGCGGTGCGGTGCAACCAGCACGTGCCTGCTCACAGTCAGTGCAGCAGGCAGGCCACTGGCAAGCCATTGGCATATGGCGGTCTTGCCCGTTCACCTTAGCGACGCGTCGCCCATTTTTAGGATCCACCCCGGGCCCGGACGAGCACGGAAATGGCGCCTCAAGCGATTGTGTTTTGCTTGTGCGCGAGCCCTGGCAAGCGGCAAAAAACTCATGTCCTACTGCTCGACTCTTCGACACAGGAAGAAAAGGAACAGAATGTGGCATGCGTGGAACCCAACCAGTACCATGGTAGACTTGTTTGTTTTTTGTCAAAGAATGTGGATGGGCGGAGGGCGCGAGACCCACCGTAAACCCTTTGCGATGTCCTTTGCGTTCGTCGTGCCTTACCTCCTCATTCATCGCAGACTGGGCTGTGAGGTGAGCGCTCGTCGCGCTTGCTCACTTGTTGTTGTCATCTGAGGCCTGGGTGGTGGCTTGGAGGGAGCTTCGTTTGCTGGAGTTTCTGGCCAAGGTGGTCGTAATGGAGTGCCTGCCTTTCTTGCCTCGGGTCTGCCTCGTCCAGGCTACCGAAGTGATAGCGAGCGTGCCAACCATGTTGATGAGGCCGTCCACTGGCATGAGGATCCAGACGAGCATGTACCAGTGGTAGGTATCGGGCTCCTTTTTGATGAGCTTGGGCGAGAGAGTTGTGCTGAGCATATACCCGAGCGTGGACACAATGTTGATGGAAGACCAGAAGAGGTTCTTCCGCGCCGTCCTGGCCATGGCCTCGGCGCTCGCGGCGCCTCCCGCGGAACCGCGCATCAACCTCATGTGCTGCAGGACGGGCTCCAAGAAGAGAAAGAGGAAGCCTGCAGAGAGCGTGGTGTCCATGAAGGTGAAGATGGAAGCCACCTCCCAGGAGTGGTCTTGGAAGCACACCGAGTCGTATGTGATCCTGCCCTTGATCTCCAGCCACATGACAATGGGAAGGCCCGGCAAGTTGTACACCATGATGAGGCAGAACTTCCACAAGATCTTGCCGAGGCGGCTCCGCTCGATGCCGGCGACGCCCGCTCGCTTTAGAAAGATCGCATAGATGAGCCCGTTGCCCAGCACATACGTGGTCGACGGGAAGGTGGCGCCGTACGAGCACCAGCGCCAGTCCTCCGGCGGCGTTCGGGCCAGCGAAAAGCCAAGGATAAAAGCATTGCTCAGCGCGAAAAAGACCACATGGCCTAGGGTGAGCCGGAAGATGACTTCCTGCGCGGGGCTCCGCTTCTGCCGCAGACTCACCACCAGAAAGTAGGCAATCACGCCGAGGTCAATAAGCAGCGCGATGGCGCTGATAGCTGCTTGGATCGTGAGGAACTGCTCTACCTCCGCTGTCACGGGCCATTGCCTCTCGTCCACGGTTGTATTGTACGTGCGTGCGATGTGGCCGCGAAATTCCGCCCAGAACGTCATGATGACACGCTCGGCACAGACGGCCAGGCAGTCGACGGACGGCCAGCTGATGCAAGTCTGCTGCGACTCGGATGGAATCCAAGGAAAAAGTTACTCCACGCACTTCGAGACGCAACCGCCTGGCCTTTTGAGGTGTCCGGTACTTTTTTTCCAGGCGCCGTCCGTTGCAGGAGCGAGCTGCAGCTCTGAAGTAGCAACGAAGTAGCGACCGCTAGATGGAGCAGGTGGCGCCATTCGCCTGCTTTAAAGGCTGGCTGGGCCTGCCCGCTGTCCGGTGCAGCGCACTAACAGTAAAGCGGTTCAGTCCCCTGCATAGTGCCGGGCGCCTCCTTGTGGTTTGCCAAACACTTCCGAGAAGGTGATCTCCGTCTCCGCACGTGCAGTGGGGCCGGACCGTTCCGACCGACAGAGCTGCGTCGCGCTGTCTGTTTCGGGAGGGTTCTCTCAAAGGTCCTGGCGGAGCAAAAGGCCAGAGCGATGAGCAAAAGGCCAGATCGACCCTCTGTCAGACTGAAGTAGAGATCAAGCCAAGTATCCGTTGGGCCTCTTCTTAAGGCTATTTGTGGGGTGCACCTGCCAAGCCCTTGGCCAAGTGTCGTCATCACGTCTGGCTGGCGAAACGGTGTCAGGTTTGCGCAATTCTACTGCTCCACACAGAACGAGAAGCGCGCGGCGCACTTCTTCGTCATCGGGACACGCGTGACCGTCCGAGTCTCGCACAGGAAGCAGCACAAGAGAGGCCGGGACTAAGTCAGGTGATGTGCCAGCTTACTACTACCAGTCGCTGGACACAGCGAGCTGGGCGGCCACTTCCTGGCAGAACTCGCAGGATAAGCGTTACGGCACCGAGGAAGAAAGTCAAGCTTCCCATCTTATCTTGTCTTCCCTTCAAGTTTGAACAACGAGTTTGGTCCGCTACCTGGTGGAGCTGAGGTTGGCAGGCTCAAAGTTCGATCATGCATGGAAGCTAGTCAATTCGGTATGCTTTTTCTCGAGGCGTCCCTCCTTGAGCGTCTGATCGAGCGCGTTCTCTATGGAGGTCTTGACGGGCGCGAGGTCGTCGGAGGGAGCGCTGGCGACGCGCTCGAGGGAGTTCGGAACGGTCTTCTCGAGGGAGGCGCTTCCGCGGTGCTGAACGAGCGACGAACCCGCGTGGTGCACCGAGGCGGAGCTGCGACGTGCGTCCTTGCGGTACTTGTTGCTTCTTGGGTCCCAGACCACGGTGGTGATGGCGAGCGTGCCGGCCATCTTGACCAGCATATCGACAGGCTGCATGGCCCATGTCATCATGCGTGTGTGGTAGTCCGCCAGTGTCGGGTTCTCTCGTGGCACGACCGCCACGCCGAGCATGAAAACCGAGGTTGTGGCAAGCGTGACCGCGGTCCACTTGAGGTTGTGCTTGGCGATGCGGTGCATCTGCTCCTTGCCGCTGGAGATCTGCGAGTGCACGCGCATGGAGCGCAGCTGGCGCAGCACGGGCGCGAGGAAGAGGTAGAGGAAGCCGAGCGAGAGCGTGGTGTCGCCGGTGATGAAGACAAGTGAGAGCCAGTGCGGAAAGTCTTGGTGGCACACGCTGCCGAAGGCAACCTTGCCCTTCATGAGTAGCCACGAGACCACCAGAAAGCCTCCCATGCCGTAGGTGCCCAGGACCACGACTTGCCAGACGATCTTGTCAGCCAAAGGGAGGCTCCCAATCCTGCGCGTCGCCGACGCGCGGACGATGAAAATGGCATACGTCAGTGCCGTGCTGACAATGTAGCCTGTCGACGGGACCAGGCTAAGGTACGAGCACACGGCCCACTGCTGCGGCGTGAAGAAGCGCGCCCGTGCGAACATCACAATGAAGGCTACGCCTACCGTAGAAGCGATCACATGGCCCAGCACCAGGTAAAAGATCTTCTTTTGTGCTGGCCGGAGACCACGCCATCGCGCGACTCGCGTGCGCGCAAGCAGGGCGAGCGCCGCCAAGCCAATCGTCAGCGTCAGCGACGCCGTCATGCTCTGCACCAGCAACACCGCTCTCGCGCCGTCCGTGATCTCGGCCTCTGCGAACTCCACCGTCGTGGTGTAGTTGCGCACGATGTACTTGTCTGCGAAGGACATGGCGCTGCGCGGCCGCCGTGTCGACCGCAATCCGCTTTGCGCGCCTGGCATCCTCGTCCTGCATGCTACTTGCCTCCGCGCTCTCCTCGACGGTCCGCGCTGTCCACGCAGTTCAGGCCTTTGCTGCTCTTTATGCCGTTGATGCTTGATCGAGTCGCCTGTGCAGGCACTGCCACTGTGCCAGGCAGGAATCAAGCGAGCCGTTTCAGAGTGCCCGACCTGTTCGAGCGAGTATCAATCACCTGGCGGCGTCAGCATGCCAGCCATCTTCGTTTGCGAACGGACACGGGTTTGCAGTGGACTTTCGACAACCACGCGCATGTGCTCGAGCACAACCATGGCCGCGACGGCCGCGTGGGCGGCCTCGAGCACAACCATGGCCGCGGCGGCCGCGAAGGCGGCCTCTCCCTCAAATTGGCATGCGGGCGCCTTGCTTGGCCCGCACGACATCGTGACGTGGAGGCCGGGGCCCGTGGACTCGGAGGATCGCGGGAGGATCGCGGCACGGGACGAGCCCCGCGACGGTGACTGTGACACACTGGAAGATTCGCGAGTCAAGTTCGCCGCGGTCAATGTCATCAACGCGGGCTGGCAGCCAGCTGGTGCGCAGGTCCTTGACGCACGCGTTGAAGATCTTGTCGAACATCGCCTCGCGCTCGGCGCGACAGTTCTTGAATCGGGCCACGTTCACCTTCAGGTGCGTGCTCCTTTTCTCGAGCAGCTTGATGAGCATCATGTTCAGCTCGCGGTACGTGTCGCGGAGGACCTGGTCAGAGCGGCGCTCAGCGGCGATGTCCGCGCGCACCTGCTCGATTTGCTGCTGCAGCCGCTTGGTATCCGCGTTGGAGAGCCGCTCGCGCTCGTACTGCTTCTTGAGCTCGGTCTGCTGGATCTTGAGTTCGTGGCTCGCCGCGATGTTCCGGCGCGTGCGCCGCAGCGACTCGATGACCTCGCTCATGGAGGGCGTCAGGCGCGGCGCGCCGGCTTCGAGCGTCGGCTTGATGAGCGCGCGGACGACGTCCGCGAAGTCGGACACGTAGCTCGGGACACGGTCGTCGACCCAGTTGGCCGGCCTCTTGTACATGGTGCACGATGTGCCGTACTCGATGCGCGTCTGCGACGCATCCCAGGCCCGGGCCTCGGCCTGCCTGGCCGTCTTGAGGAGTGTGGTCCCGTGCATAGTGCTGATGATGAGCTCGGGCTCCAGGTCGACGCTCGTGGCGATCCAGGTCTTGAAGTTGCGCGCGAGCGCCTGGCGCGTCTCGTCGCGCTGTTCCTGCGCCACATGCTCGCGCCAGCTCGGTCGCCACGGTCGCCTCGCCGACCAGCGCGGGCTGGGCGTTTCGCCCGATGTGCTCAAAGCGCACGGTGCAGCGAAAGTCCGTGAGCACCGTGTGCTCGGGGCGATTGCGCATGAATGCCACATGGAGCACCTCCGCCGGCGTGACGCCGGTCTTGGCTACGCGGTCTATCTCGAGCAGCGCGGCGAGGTACCTCGATAGGCGCTCGCAGAAGCTGTCCGTGTCCAGGTCCTTGTCGTTGTGCCAGATGATGGGCCTCTCCTGGCCGCTGTTGCGGCGCGGACCAGGAACTCGTACTTGTGCCGCATGTTGCACGGGCTCATGTGGCGCTCTGCGAGGCACTTGACCGCCTTGTCGAGCCCGTTGTACGGGAACTTGACGTGCCTGTCGCCCAGCTCGATGCACTCGAGGTAGCTGCGCATGGCTGGCGTGAGCTGCGGCTGCTGCGGCGATCTCATCGCGCTCCCACGGCGCTCTCGCCGCTTCCAAAAGTGGTACGCACTGTATAGTACAGCTATTGCTCTATTCGTGCGATTCGTGCGCGCGCGGAACGCGGCCGGCCGATGGGCGGCCGGGCGGGCGCGCGCCCAGAGCAGCAGACACGCAACATGGAGCTGCCGACTTACACAACATTCTTGCCGTTCACCTGGCGCATCGCTAGCGAGCGATCGCTCAGCCGCGCGGATCTCGCGGCCGCGCAGGAGCAGCGGCAGGAGCGGCGGGCCGAGCTCCCGGTGCACGCTCGCGTCCAGAGAGACCTTGTGGCCGCGAGGCTCGCCGCCTCCTTGGTCGTCGTTCGCCCGGTCACCATCGAGAGCCGCGCGCCCGGGATCGCGGTCGTCAAACAAGAAAGCGAAGAAGAAGAAAACTTGAAGAAATAGAAAAAGAAAAGGGTGGCGGCGGTGGCCTGGCTGACCAGCCCCTGCAGTGCGGCAGGCTGGCCCGCCAGCAAGAAGAATCAGAAGCTTCGAGAGCGCTCTCGCATCCTCGTCGCTGCGAGTTCCTTCCCCGGGAGCGCCACGGGTTCCTGACACCTAGCATCAAGCAGGGCAGGGCCGCCGCGATCCAGAGTCCAGACTCCTTTCGGCGACGTCGGGCAGGGTCGCGCGCGCGTGCCGGCGGCGGCGAGAGCGCGGCGGGCACAGCCACAGCGGCGGTAGGCTTCGCTCCAGTGGCTCGGCGGCCAGCGAACATGGCGCAGTGGATGGCGGCGGCCGAGGATGGCGGCGCGTCCTGGGGCCCGAGCGCGGCGCAGGTCAAGGAGGCGCTGGGCGCCGGCCTCGGCGGCCGGCTGAGCGAGCACACGCAGCAGCACCTGCGCAAGGTGTACGGGCTGCTGGCGGCCGGCAGCGTGCTGGCGACGATGGGCGCCTTGCTCTACACGCGCGTGCACGTGCCGGTGCTCCTGCCGTTCCTGGCGAGCCTGGCTTGCGTGCTGGCCATTAGCGCGCTGCCCCGCGCGCAGTTCACTGAGCGCCTGACAGCCTTTGGCGTCTTCGCCTTCACGCAGGGGCTCATGCTCGGCGGCCTCGTGGAGGTGGCGCTGCAGGTGGACCCGCGCCTGCCGCTGCTGGCCGCAGCCATCACCGGCGTCATTTTCGCCGGATTCACCGCCGCGGCGCTCTTCACGGACCAGCGCTCCATGCTGTACCTGGGCGGCACGCTCTACTCGACGCTCGGCTACCTTACGCTGCTCGGCTTCGTCAACTTTTTCTTGCGCTGGCCGCTCTTCTACACCGTGCAGCTCTACGCGGGCCTGCTCCTCTTTTGTGGCTACGTCTGCTTCGACACGCAGCTCATTCTGCTGCGCGTCCAGGCCGGCGACCGTGATTACATCCAGCACGCCCTCACGCTCTTCACCGACCTGGTCGCCATTTTCTCGCGCATTCTCGTGGTTCTCCTGCGCGACGACAAGGATCGCAAGCGTCGTCGCCGCTGACTCTGTGACACTGCTGCCTGCCTTGCTCGACGGACGTTGCTGCCACCTGCGCTTCGCCTGCATTTCGCAGACGTTGAACAGGCGTGCGAAGCGTCGTGAGCGACCAGCGGCCAAGGAGTGGCCCTCGTCTCATGCCAGTGGCTCTAATTAGAAAAGAGAGAGAGAACGACGATGAAAGCCAAGGTATCATTCTTTTCAATTCATCTCTCGCGACTGACTGGTGGCTGCAGCCAGGCCCACCTTGCAGCCAGGTGGTAGGGTACCACCATTTCACGAGTCAGCCTGGCTCTTTATTTCCGATCAAAATCCTCTTGCAGCTCTGTTCTCCGCCTGGCTCTAGCTAGCTAGCTAGCTAGTAAGCTGCCACTGCACGCCCCGTGAGCCCAGCTGCGACAAGCATGCGCATCATCGCCCCCCGCGTTGAGCCCCTGGCACTGTACCATGCGGCACGGGCAGCCCGTGCCTCCGTCTCGCATTCGCCGCCGTCCTCGCCGGCGCCCCTGCACCATCACCCGGGCCCTGCCCTGGATCCCGCCCCTGCGCGCCGCGCGGCGCAGCTCGCTGCTCGCTCGCCCGCAAGCTCGCGCAAGCTAGCCAAGCTAGCTAGCTGAGTGACATTCCTTCGCCGCGCGATCCCGGCCGCGAAGTCCGAGGTCGTCGCCTACGACCAGGCTCACCCCACGGCCTTCGAACGCCACCCCAAAACGCTCATGCCGAGCGTGCCCACGCATACCATCAATCTACGATGCGCGGCTCACAACCCGCGGCGAGTCAATCCGCCAGGTCCCGGCCGTCTCGCCTCGCCGCGCAGCCGGCGGGCCGCCGCTCCCGCTCCTGGCGCCTGCGCTGCTCGCGCCGCGCTCCTCGCCGTGGACCGCCTCCCGTCGCTCTTCCCGTCCGGCTCTGGCGTCGGCGCCGTCGCGCGGAGCGGCGAGGAACCCGCGGCCAGCTCCGGCTCTGACGCTGAGTCGCGCGCGCGACTTTGATCGCGCGACTTTCAAGTTCGACCACGACCGGCTCAGCTGTCTCGCTCGAGACTTTGATCGCTGGTCTCGAACTCCAACGTGTTGAACTCCACGGGCGCCAACTTGAAGGGCGCCGAGCCGGACTTGGCGCCGAGCGCCGCCGCCGAGGCGGACGGCGCCGCGCGCAGAGCCCGATCGTCGGCGTCGGCGTCGGCGTCGCGGGCGAGGGCGCAAGGCTGCGCGGCGCGCGGGCGGCAAGGCTGCGCGGCGCGCTGGTTTTCGGAGGGGTTGCGGCGAGCCGAGCCGGCCGGTCGGGTGCACGGCGCCAGGAACGTACGTGGAGGGCAAGCGAGGGTGGCGAGGCAGAGAGCAGAGCGGCAACGCGTGCGGCGAGCGGCGGCGGAGGCGGAGGCGCGCGGGCAGAGCAGAGCAGCAGCTGGCGACATGGGCGCGGAGACGTGCGAGCGAGGCACGGAGCTGCCGTACAAGGTGAACAATGCGGCCAGCGTGTTCGCGTTCTACGCGGTGGACTGGGCGGCAGGCGTGCTGCTCGGCGTGCTGGTCCTCCTGACAGGGATGGGCGCGCACACGACGCGGTTCTACGCGGAGGCGGACCCGAGCTTCTCGTACCCGTACAACCCGGACACGGTCGGGATCGGCATGCTGGTCTTCATCGGCGCGGGCATCCCGGTCATCGTCTGCGTGGCCTTGCAGGTGCTGCTCACGCTGCGCGCGCGCGGCTGGTGCATGGTGCTGGACACTCACCACTTCCTGCTCGGCATGCTGCAGACGCACGTGCTGACCCAGCTCGTCACGCTCTGGCTCAAGATCTGGGTGGGCCGTCTGCGCCCGAGCGCCTTCGACCGTGAGTCCACCGGCATCCCCGGCTGGAACGAGAGCTTCCCGAGCGGGCACTCGTCCTTTGCCTTCGCGGGCATGACCTTTATGGCCTGCTACATGGCCGCCAAGCTTGGCGTCTTCAGCAGCGGCGGCATCCTCTGGGGCAAGGGCCTGGGCAGCGGCCGCGAGGCCGACCCGTACCGCGGCTCCTTCGCGCTCGGGCTCCTCGCCGTCGCCGCGCCGCTCGCGCTCGCCACTTACGTGGCCGGCTCGCGCCTCGTCGACTACGCGCACGACTTCTCCGACGTCAACGCCGGGTCCGCCATCGGCGCGCTCTGCGCTTACTTCGCCTACCGCTGCAACTTCCCGGACCTTGCCGACGCGCACTGCGCCTGGCCGCGCCCGCTCGCGCTCCTGCGCCGCAAGCGCGCCGCCGAGGCCGGCTTCGTGCCTGACTACCAGGTCGACATCGAGAACCCGAGCAGCAGCGCTCCGCAGCCCTCCAACTCGTACGTCGCATCCGAAGACCTTTAGCTCTACTTGGCTTGAGGCCAAGTCGACAGCGCAGAAGACCGAGTCCGCCTCGTACGTGCGTGTTCCTGTAATTGACGTGCGAGAGGCCCAGCCGAGGCCGGGCTCGGGGCCCGAGTGAATTGAATTGGTAAAGTTATGTGCATCCATGTTTTCACTGGTAGGGTGGTACCTGCGCTCCTGCTCTGCGCTCTTGCTCTCGCTCTTTCTCCGCTCTGCTGGCTGCACAAAGGTGGCGACAGGCCCGCCGGTGCCTCCGAGTCCGAGCAACAGACCTCTGTCGGCCGCCGCTGCCGCCACCACGGGGCGCGTTAGAGACTACGGGAGCGTGCGCCAGGCGGCCGGCCCTGGCGGCGGTGGCGAGAGCGCTCGAGCTGCAGCGGCAGCAGCAGCGGCAGCGGCAGCGGCAGCCGCGCACGGCCGCGTGATGGCGACCGTGGATGGCGGCGCCGATGCCTCGGCGGCCGCCGCGCTGCCCTACAACGAGCGGAACCCGGCCCACGTGATGGCGTACTACGCCGTGGACTGGGCGGCCGCCGTGGCCGTGGTGCTGGTCGCGGTCTTCGTGCGGGCCGGCGTGCGCACGGAGCGCTTCTTCGAGGCCACCGACCCGGCCTTCATGTACCCGTACAGCCAGGACACCGTGTCGGTGACGATGCTTGGCTTCATCGGCGTGGGCGTCCCGCTCATCGTCGGCGTAGCCGTGGAGGCCGCGCTCGTAATGCGCAGGCGCAAGTGGCCCGTGGTGCTGGACGCGCACCACTTTGCGCTCGGCCTCATGCAGGCGCATGCCGTGGGTCAGCTTATCACGCTCTGGCTCAAGATCTGGGTGGGCCGCCTGCGGCCAAGCGCCTTTTTGCGCCGCGACGGCGGCGGCCACAGCTGGAACGAGAGCTTCCCGAGCGGACACACCTCGCTCTCCTTCACTGGCATGATGTACCTGGCCTGCTTCCTCGCGGCCAAGTCGGGCGTCTTCAGCCAGGGCGGCCTCTTCGGCGGCCGCGGCGCCTTTGGCGCGCGCAAGGGCGACCCGTACCGCGGCTCCTTCGCTCTCGCCCTCCTGGCCGTTGCTGCGCCGCTGAGCCTTGCCACCTACGTGGGCGGCTCGCGCCTCGTCGACTACGCGCATGACTTCTCGGACGTCAACGCCGGCGCCGCTATCGGCGCCGTCTGCGGCTACTTTGCATACAGGTGTAACTTCCCCGCAGTCTCCGACGCCTACTGCGCCTGGCCGCGCCCCGTGGCGCGCCAGCGCCGCCTGCGCGCAGCAAACGCCGGTATCCTTCCGGACGGCCGCACTGCGGTCGACGAAGGCCGCGTCCCGCTTCGTGGTGACCAGGATGGCTATGCGTCTGAGCAGGAGCTCGCCTACGTTGCTGACATGGGCTAACAGCAATCAAGGCACCCAGGTTCGTGACGCCTGGCCGACCGGCAGAGGCAGAGACAGAGATAGAGAGACAGAGTCAGAGACCGAGCCAGAGACAGATGCAAGGGCAAGGAGCGCGAACGATCGGGGCGGACGCTGCGGCAGGCCAGCGCGAGCAGCTGGATGCCTCTGCAAGTTCGCTTCGAAGCAGTCTTCGCCTTTCCCTCTGCCTTGGAATTCTTCCTCACCTTCATCCATCAAAGCCCTGGGCCTCCGGGCCCTTGAAGGAAGACCAAACAAAACATTTGCAGTTGGTACCAGTAGTTTCTTCCTTCTTATTTTTCTGTGCCACCCGGGCCTGACTCGGAGGCCTGGGTGCTCGTCTCCGATTTTTTCCTTGAATTAGAGAGAATAGCACTTGCGCGGCCGGCAAGGACCGCGCCTCGCGCATTCCTCACGACTTGCCTTCGTTCCCGCTCGCTCCCGAGTCGCGCGTCTACTTCTTCTTACCACCCTTCTTGCCCTTCTTGGAAAGAGCCTGCACCGCGAGGCGGCCCTGGTAGCCGCGAAAGAGCTTCTGGATGGAGGCTGCGCCGTAGTCCATGGCGCGAGCCTCGGCGGTCTGCTCGTGCAAGAAGGCGGCCCAGGCCTCCTCCTCCTTGGCGATGCGCGCGTTCTCAGCGTCGACCTTGTCGAAGTGGTCTTCGAGGTCGTTGAGGCGCAACAGGTCGGCGTCGTACTGCGCGCGCAGGCGGTCGAGCTCGGCCTTCTTGGCCGTGAGCCGGTCGTCGTAGAGGTCGATCTGCTCGTTGGCCTCAGCCTCGGCTTTGTTCTTCTTCTTGGCCAGGGTGGTCTCCTTGTCCTCCATTTCCTGCGACAGCTTGGCCAGCTCCTCCTGCAAGGCGGCCTCCTGCTTGCGCAGACCGTCGCAGGCCGTGGTGTGCGCGTCGTCGAGCGCCTTGCGCCGCGCCGTCATCTCGCTCTCCAGCTGCGCCTCCTCCTGCTCGGCCGTCTCGCGGCTTTCGCGCAGCTCCGCCTCGAGCTTACGCACGTGCGCGTCCAGCTCGCTCACCATGCGGTTGCGGTTGCGCCGCGCCATGGCCAGCTCCGTCTCCAGCGTCGCGCGGTCCTCCTGCGCGTCCTGCTCGCGCGACGAGACGGTCTGCAGCATCTGCTGCTCCGCGTGCTCCTCCTCGACCGTCGTGGTCAGCGTGCGAAAGACCACCTCGCGCAGCCCGCTCAGCCAGTGCGCAAGCGCATCGCTCGACACCTCGCGCACGGGCCGCGCGTCGCCGCCGTGCTCGCCGTCTTCCCCGTCGCGGTCCAGCGGGCCGCCGTCCTGCTTGCCCTCGAGCTCGCCGCCGGGGATGCCGGCGTCCTCGAAGTTCACCTTGGACTCCTCCCTCGCGACCATCTCCTCGAGCGCCTCCGCCGCCACCGGGTCCTCGCGCAGCATCCTGCACAGCGTGCGCGTGTTGGCGCGCAGCTTCTTCTCGATCTGGTTGAGCGCATCGATCCCGCGCCGCCGCTCCTGCGCCACCACGAGCGCCTCCTCCAGCTGGAACTGCGACTCCAGGCACGCCGCCGCCGCGTGCCTGCCCTTGCTCTCCAGCGCCTCAAACACGCGCGCGCTCGCGTGCTCCGGCACGCCGCCCAGGCTGCCCAGCTGCTCCAGCGCGTCGCCCAGCACGCCAATCACGCGCTGCGCTTCCACGTGCGACAGTTTCTCCATCTTGCCTCCTCCCTCTCCCCTCCCCGCCCTCTCCGCCGGCCCCGCCGCGCGCCCTCGCGCGTCTGCGCCTCGCCCTCGCGCGCGCGCCGCCCTCGCCTGCTCGCCTGCTCCGCCTCCAGGACGGAAAGCGAGCCACGGCGACGCCGCCCGCCCGTCCCGCGCCCCCGTGTGCGCCAGGTGCGCGCCGCCGTGCGCGCCGGGCCCCCCGTGCGCGCCGCCGCGCCCGCCGGTGCGCGCAACGGACCTCCCGCGCTTTCCGGCGCCCGGGCGCGCCGGCCGGGCCGGAACCCTAGGCGGGCGGGCGGCAGGAGTGGCGGCGGCAGACTTGCAGCAGGTCGACTCCGTCGCGCTCGAGCCCGCCCCGCCCGCCACCATGCAGAACGACGCCGGCGAGAACGTGGACCTCTACATCCCGCGCAAGTGGTACGTGCTCTCTTCCCGCGCCGCGCCGCGCCGCCCCGCGCCGCGCCGCACGGCATGGAGATGGGGAGGATGAAGGGGAGGAGGACGAGGGACAACGATAACGACGCCGACGCCGACGCGGTGCAGGACGAGGACGTGAAGCAGAGCGAGGACGTGACGCAGGGCATCGTGCGATCGTCGTCCTCGCGTGGACGCGCTCGGAGGCGTCCCTGGAGAGAGAGAGAGAAGAGAGAGGGGGACACGCTGGGATGGCCGGATGGCTGGCTGGCGGGCAACGCGCCGCTCTTGTCGCTCCCGCTCGTCCACGGGGAGGGGAGGGGAAAGGAGAAAGGAGGATACGCACGAGAGGGATGGGAGACTGACGGACGGCGATCGCTCGTGCATAACGCAGCTCGTGGACCAAGCGCCTGATCACCTCGCAGGACAAGGGCTCCGTGCAGATCAACGTTGGCCACGTCGACCCGGAGACCGGCCTCTACACCGGCAAGTTCACCCCGGTGGCGCTCTGCGGCTTCATCCGGTCCAAGGGTGAGGGCGACATGGCCCTGACGGAGCTGGCGTCCAAGATCCAGGAGGAGTAGATTGGCTTCTGCACCTATTGCACTGAGTATTTTGGCGCTGTGTCGTGCTTCTCTCCTTCTGAGTCACCACATGTCGCCGAGCTGGCACGTAGGGCGCTAGCTCGCGGCAGGATAAGGAAGATGAAACACGCAGTCTCTACGACCTCGCATGGAATGAAGTCTTGCGTCTCGCCAAATTCATACACTTGTTTACCCTTGTTGTGGTTGCCGTTCCTGCGTGCCACGCGACAGAGACGAGAGTGGTTGTGTACAGGGCAGCAATCAGTACAGGGCAGCGATACAGACGCGAATGAGACGCAGCGCAATGCAGAGCTGTCACTGCCGCCTGCGGTTCTCACTCGCGCGCTCGCTCTCTCGCTCGCTTGGAGCTAACTGGTACCGTCAAGTCACGACAGAGAGCCGACTAATCCATCATGCTCAAACCCGCGTAGGCCCAAAGAGCAACGCCCACCACCGGAACAGCCAATCGCAGGCCAACGGAGCTGCTACTGGTGACCTTTGCCGCTCGCGCGTTCATCTGCTTGACACGCTCCGCGTTGTTGCGAGGCACCTTGGCGTTCTGCGCGCGGTAGTAGTGGCGGCTGTTACGCGCCATGTACGAATCCGTGCGGTCTACCATGCCCGCGGCGCTGCTGGCGCCGTGGTGCGAGTTGAAGTGCGAGGCGCCCGCGCCCGGGCCAGCACCAGGCGAGGAGGCGCCCATGCCGGTCGCGCCGCGCCGGTACGCGCCCAGGCCCATGTCGAGGTCATACTGGTCGCGCGCGGAAGGCTTGCCCAGCACCTCCCAGGCCTCCTGCACGCGCACAAAGTCCTGGCCGCCGCCGCCCGCCACGTCCGGGTGCGTCGCGCGCGCCAGCTGCAGAAACGCGCGCTTCACCTCCGCATGCGCCGCCGACTCCGGCACGCCCAGCACCTCGTAGTGCGTGCGCCCGCCGCGCGACATCCTCGCCGCCGCCTCCCTCGCGCCGCCGCGCCCTCGCGCCGCCGCGCGCTTCTGGCTCTGCCCGCGCGCGCCGAAGCGTCGCGCCGCGAAGCGCCACCAGACCTGGCATGACCTGACGCGACATGGCGTGACACGACGCCCAGACCCAGACGCCCAGGCGCAGCAGGCGGGCGCGGGCGGCGCCGGGCCGGGCGCCCGCGCCGCGCCGCGCCGCGCCGCGCCGCGCCCGCGCCCGGCGCCGGCCGGCCGGCGGCGCCGGCTCGGGCACTAACCACCGCCAGGAGGATGCGCAGAACCACAACGCCGCCGCCGACGAGACCGCCGACGACGCCGCCAGGGGCGCGCGGGCATGGAGGGCGCGGGCGCAGGCGCGCTGGCGGCCGTGCGCGAGGCCGCGCGCAGGCTGCGGCTGGCGGAGGCGGCTGGCGAGGATGCGGAGCCCGCGGTGCGCCGCGACCTGGAGGATGCCGCGCAGGCCGCGGCGCTCGCCGTGGACGCGCTCGTAGGGCCCGAGGTGCTGGACCGCGCGCTGCAGCTGTGCAGGCGCCGCGACGCCAAGGCCGGCGTGCGCAAATATGTAGCCGCGCGCTCGCGCAGGGCATGCTTCCACGTGACCGGCGTGCAGGCCGTCTACCTCTGCGTGGAGGGCTTCTGCAGCTGTCGCGACTTTGTCACGCGCCTTGAGACGGCCACCGCCGTGCCCCTCTGCAAGCACCTCGTCGCCGCTGCCCTCGCGGACGCCCTCGACGACGCCGAGGTCCACATCGTCCCGGACGAGGACTTCGCCAAGAAGCTTCTGTGAAAGCCTCGTCGCGCCTTGCATGATGATCCCACTAGTTAATGCTCCCAAAACCGTGTACCCTGTTGTAAGCGAGCTCCAGCTCTGCCCTTCCAGCACCAATGCTTCAAACATCCTGAGGCCAGTCCCCGCGCCGCACGTCCACCCTCAAAGCACACGCCGCGCCACGACTCCCCACCCAACGAAGCGCCACAGCCTCCCGTCCAACAAGCTCTCGCCCATCTCCGCCCATCGCCCGCGTCGCTCCTTCGCTTTGTCCTTCGACAGCCCTCCACCGCAGCACATGCCTGAGCCCGACCAGCAAGCTGCTCGTCCGCCCGGAGCGCTGGATGCTCGGGCGCCGTCGACGACGACGGCACGATCGACGATGCCACGTCAGGTCCTGCCCTGCCCAGGCCCTGCCCAC
This sequence comes from Thraustochytrium sp. TN22, assembly GCA_013306675.1. NCBI lineage: Eukaryota > Bigyra > Thraustochytrida > Thraustochytriidae > Thraustochytrium > Thraustochytrium sp. TN22. Next base: position 238,188 of record JABLUY010000004.1, on the reverse strand, counting down.
TGGCGACGACCGCGACCGCGACCGACACCGTGGCTGGCGACGGGCGAC